>DWFV01001946.1:0-10426 GCA_018246775.1 Parelbella machaon machaon | reverse complement strand
TATATATATATTTTGTATAAAACCTTATTTCTCCTATCAATCGCTAATGACTTAACTCGTACTGTAATGGAGGTTTACTTTCAAACTTAGGATATGCTAAATTACAAAGAATACCGAATATAAAAAATGTGTTATTCCCTACTATACTTCGACATACCCGTTTGCGTCCTCCATTATCGACAGAAGGAAATTAAGCAATAAAATGATCCAAGTTAATTCAAATCCTCCCTACGCTTATTATTATTCAAAATGCACAAGTTTATCATTCGCGGGACCGCCATCAATAAAGAGTTTACGACTCGCTTTACGACTAAATCAATGGATTCGTCTTGTAGCTGCGACCCCTAAAAGGTTTAGATAAAATTGGATATAAGGTTAGTTTTCTAGGTCAACATAATAAATAACAATTTGGTATTCTGTAATTTGTGGTGCCATCTCCTTTATTGGTATTTATTATCTGTGATATAATTTTATGGCTCCTAATACACTTGCTACTGTATCCGTGTCCTGAGACCTTCACTCAGATTAGTTTTCTTTAGTCTCCGAGTGCAAAACTATAGGAAAATCTTATCTGATCTACGGTTTTGGACACCAAGCTCGGTCTACAAACATGTTTTTAGCTTGAAATAATCTAAAGCAGACAAACAAGGATATTAAAGAAGTCCATAAACATGCAATGTGTTAAAGAAAATTCTATATCGTGTGTATTAAGAGATTCTTGGGCGTGAAAGGAAATATTTAAAACAATATTAACTGTATGGATTATTTTAAGGTAATTTAAATTACAGTATTTTACAAATAACTTCGCGATGGAATTCAAAGTAACTATGGTCCCTCGCTGTTGGTCCTGAAGAGATATAAAGATGCATCATCAGTTAGATTCTCGAACGACTTCCAATTCTAAATTTTATTTAATGAAGTTTAAATTATATTCATTGCATTGACTTCGTGAATTCCTCGCAACAAATGGTAAAATATTGTTAATTTACGTCTTAGTTTAACCTTTACATTGTTTTACAAATTTTACGAGCAATACTTCTGATAAATCTAAGTTAAAAACCAATTACTTGTTTTAATTAGACATAGGCATTTATGAACAGGTGATATGAATGTGCACATGTAAAGGTAAAAAAAAATGATAATTCAGTTACCGAGTATCGAGATACAAAATATAAAGTAATTAAAACGGTTAAAGATTAAAATACTAACGTGAGAATAAGCTCGCTACTATTTTACCTCTAAAAAATTATATATAAACATAAATAGGGCAATGGTTTTGGGAATTAGGTTCTAAAAGATTAGAAATAAATATGGCAACTCTTATATGGCAATGTAAAAAAAATACATTACATGTGGCGGTAAATTATTGTGCCGACGAAACCACTATGAAGTTACCGAAACTTCAAACGCTTTGTTTTTAAAAAAATAAGTGGCCCAATTACAATTTGTTGGTGGAGAACAAATAAAGCGCTGTATTATCTGAAACGTGTAATTTATGAGGAAGTAAAAATTGACGCCAAATAGCGGAATAATTCAATTTTCCGTTAAACTTAGCATTGTTTTGTAACAAGCCACGCCATCTATTGGCTCCTATTGGATTAAGGTAAGGATATTTCGTTATTTAAAATAAGAATAAAAATTATATAAATTAGTAAACAGGAACGTACTGGATTTTTAAGGGAACTTTATTACTTTTGCAATTGCCAGCTAATATTTTATCAAGTTTTTGTTATATTCGAGCTTGAAAAGTAAAAAATACCTGTGGTGTGGTGACTCAGTACATTTTATTATGTGTGGCTCATATCATTTTTTAAATATTTCCATAAAGTCGTTGATAAACAATGTCAAGCTAATAATTGTTTACTTTTTTTACATATGTTATTACTTCCTTTTAAGTTAAGCTTATATTGATGCAAGTTTTTTGAGATCACCTACGTATGTGATTATTTGATTTGGCAGACCGTGGTTACCTAAAATCTGCATATAACACGGTAAACATGCAAACTAAAAAGTAAATACAGTTCTATTCTAATAAAGTTGAGGAGCTACAAAAACCAAAACAAACAGCCAAATACTAATAAACAGCTACGTAGTCCCGGGTCGGAGTGTAGCGAGACGGGGGTCAAGTAAGCGTAATTAATCGAGGTCCACTCGACTGGAATCGAACCCGATGCTGTGGTGTTTACTGCACACTGGCACGCCGCGCGCATTTACAATGCAAATCCTCAAACACCATCTACAATCTGCGATTCAATAGCGACGCATTACAACGAGAAGCCTCCACGCTCGCATACGAAACCGAATCGAGACTATCGATTTAACTACACGGGGGCCGTAGAAAGAATTCCTTACAACAATGAGCCGGTGTAACAATAAATACCTTAATGATATCCCGAGATCGGAGAGAAAAGGCGTCCGGCGGCGGCAGGCGGAACCCGTCCCACTCTTTTCAAGAGAAATCCGACACTATAACATGTGAAACACGCAACATCACAATACGAAATGGCACAATCTCACACGAACACCATACGGATGAATCCACAGCACTGGTTTGCTTTTGGTACAAAATATGTTTTTCGTAATACACCGCGACCGCGACACACCTTCAACAAACGACCGACGCGCACGGCAGCCGGGCACGAACTGAACTGGTTTTGACGGGTGAGACGGCGGGGGGAGGTGGTCGGGTGCGTTTGGTTCGGTTTTATGAAAATATTTCGTGAGTAATGCACGTGTTATGTCGGTGAGTGCGTCGGCCTAGAGCGGCCTCGGGATCTTTGATTGAAGTGCATCGTAGTACGGGAGATAAAGATAATAAAATCCTACATACGTGTCGCAGTGGTCACTCTCCGTTACAGGTCCAGTTGTGGGGTCTTTGTCTCGTTGCCTACGCTTTCTATTCGATAATAACAAAACTTAAACTCACCCGGCTTAGTGCTCGTTGCATTTCTATCTCCAATCAAATTTACTACGAATGAGTGTCCGTCCGATAGGTATTAGGTTTCATATTGTTAGCATGGTGATGCTGATAACACAGAATGCCGAAGAAATAAACTGTTACATTCTAATGCTTACGAGTATGCAAATATACTGTTGAAGGTTTATCGAGAAATCTGAAGGAGCAAAACATTGAAATTATAAAAGGAAGGCTTAATAAAAAGAAGGTTGTAATGCAGACGATTCATTTGTTAAACTGAATAATGGCGCAAGTTAAAAATGGCCGATTGCCAAAACAAAAAGTCCAAAAGAGAGTTTAAAAAGAATTGAAAATTCTTTTCGTTCGCAAATAAAAACCAATACATTAGTAAGGTCTCAATATTTAGCGTCCATATTTGCGGGTTATTTTGTAGGTACGTAGGTTGCATATAAGCTGGGATTAAGCGCCTGGAAACGTTAATTTAAAAGCGAAATGCCCGCTTAAGAGGCGGGCTAGGAATTTTACGATATTAATAAACCTCTATTAGCAGACAAGATGGCGCACGGGCGGTAATTCTAAATTATGGGGCAACGTTTGGCCGACATTTTAAATCGATGCGAACCTATCGTTCGAGGATTAATTGTTTTATGCACACGGTGGTCTGTTCGAGTGGATTCAAATCCGCCAAATGGACGGTCTGAGTGCAACGTTGGAGCACGCATAACTTACCCAAACTAACCTATTCTTTGCGAACTAGGAAACGATGAACGATTATTCTAAATATACAAATTTTATTAACTCATACAAATGTATTTTATTTTAGAAAAGCCAGGATACAATCGTATTATGTTTTGTTTATGATAACTTTGAATGTTTAAAAGAGGATAGAAGTAATGCTTTAAAAAATGTTGGAAGGTGAAGCCTAACACATTTATATGTAAGAAATACATCACCAATATGAAAAAAATGGCATCATAACGTAAGACAAATTATTTAACCTTTTTAAATTCTCCAAAACCATTCACTGACGAAGTCGTATATTTACAATAATTTCTCTATCCTCTTCATTTTCTTCGCTGATAACCGATTGTGGAACAAGTCCATATCCTGCACATAACGCGGACAAGGCTAATGGATCTGAAAATAAAGTACCTATCGCGAGCCTATTGTCACTGCACACAGAAATATTTTATCCATTCGGAGTTATTTAATTTATATCGGTCGCGATGGATTATTCAGTTAAACACAATCTCCACATGAAATGCGATGGGATATATGTATTCGTTTCTTTATCCAATATTAGATTTTTCTTGTTTAATCAAAAAGTTTTCATTTTTGTTTCTGTGCCCGGTGTATGGCAGTAGGCTCACCCCTTATTCCACGGTAAGACGTAAAGACAACTGATGAAACGTGGGAGTGTACACTCCTCTACAGTCCTCTGCTTACCGCTTTGGGAAGTTTAGGCGTAATATTACGTTCGTTTTTATTTTTATGTTGAAGCTGTAGCCAAAGTGGCTTTATTTCTGCACTTAAATATTGACAAGTATAGTATCTCCCTTATCCGTTATCGTCATCTCATACGTCTTAGAGCGGAGGTGTTGATAGACGAAGTAATAATATTAAGCTAACTGTTATATGGGAGGTCGATAACCCCGGTGAGTTTCTTATGTTTGGATGCAGATAACGAGCTTTTCGTAGAAGAGCAGGCTGATATATGCTGTTCGGGAAAAATTGCAGACAGTACTACTATTTTAGGTTACAGCTCATCTACTTCCTAACTTCCATCGCCCTGCTGGGCGCGGTTCTTTTTCAACAGCTGGAGAAACCTCCAGCTACTTCAAAACGCGATGCCGGCGAAAGTTTGCCGGCCTCCCTGCAAGTGCCCGCCATTTTTATTCAATGTAACCTGTTACTAGGACAAACTTATTATAACTTAAAAGTGTGGCATTGAGGTCTTTACAGAACCCACAACATTCATTCACATTTATATAACCGAGTTCAATTAAATTGCTCTATATTACTTAAAACATTTTAGTCATATAGAAACGTGAACATTTTGAGAACATACTGTATTATGTTTATCCCTTTTAATTACTACTGTACAGAACCTGTAATAATTACATATTTATGTTAAAGAATATCTCATTAAAACTTCCTCCATCCAATGATTCATCATAGATCATACATACATTAACGATGTATTTATAATTTATAATTTAAAACCCGCAAAACCAATATTTATATTCAGTAGATAAGTAAAATATTTATTGCTAACATTCATAATCCCCGAATTCCTGAAAATGATTTGTTCCAGAAACTTAATAGAATAATCTTCTGAGCATCCGAAATTTGGGAACCGCAATTTGCTGACAAAATCCTTGTCATCAAAGCTGGTATTTCTATAAAAACGCATTTTCAGAATTGAGGTGGCCCTTTGAAGTTAATCCCTGGATTTGGGATCGGCTTTCTCCGAGAGTATGTAAATATATTTCTGATGATATGAAATTGTAACAGGTGTCTGTGTATAGAGATTGAAGATATAAAAAATGTTTATAAAGGTTCTCGTCTCAGGATTTCCACTATCTTTATATATATCGTTACTTACTATATTTCTGCCAATTATCAACAGTGTTTTCGAAGTTTTAAGGTAGGATGCTACATATTCCTAACAAGCAAATAGTTAACTTAAATAGCAACCTACGTCTTATTAACTCCTCATTTTTAGTCCTGTGGGAAACTTATGACAAATGTCTATAGACGAGTAGCAACATGCATGTCCCGCTGTTATGTTCGTAGTATGTAACGTGCAAAAAAATTCTTTCTATGGTGTAGGCGAAGAATTTTTATGGGTAACAAAACACATAAAGATGTTTACTATTTATAAGTGATGGTATAGTTCAACCGTAGACCATGATGTAAGAAGCAGAATATATTGCTCACTAAGTTTTTTTTTAACAGGTAGGGTGAGGTCAATCTTACCTGGTCATATTTTGAATAGCAGTACAATCGCAAATACTTCGTAATCTTTGAAGTTGATTTTTTTTGTACTTATTATAGAAAGGTCATGTCACATGATTTCTTACGAGTGTAAGAGTTTGTTGCCGTGTTGGCTACCAAATTAAAGGACTTAATTACTTTGAGTCATATTTAAGTATTTTAATAAGAAGTAAACACGTTTAAAAATCTCAGGATAATTATGTGATTTTAAATAATCTTGGTACATTGATTGTGTTATATGTGAGTATATCCATACGAAGATGCCAAGGGTCAATTAACGTTCGTCATGTTTCAGCCGCCACTAAGTGGACCTCGGTTCAATTAAAGCAATACAAGATTTACCCACGGCTTTACTGCAATTTAAAATTCATTATCATCATCATCACATCAGCTTTTACCGTTCTACTGCTGGACATAGACCTTTCCCAAGGTATACCACCACACACGACCCTCATCTCATTCAGCCACAACCACCTGCCTTTATAAGGTCGTCGGTCCAGTTTAACATTATAGACTTTCTTCGATTCGCTAAGCCTTTATCGTTTTCACTCTCTTATCTTACCCATTGTAAAGAACCTGGCGTAAAGCATAGAAAGGAAACTGCTCAAGGCATTCGATAAGAATACTGCAAATAGAAATATTTTACAACACCACGGATTGACATAAATTCTTTTAAATTCAAATGTTTTTATTGCGTATTTAAATCATTTTTTTACATGCTCGAAGTACATATAAAAAAAAGCTTAATCATTTTAAATGGCCATTGTAAAATAAGTATGCCATCTCATACATGACATGAGGTTTTTCTCTAGTTAGTAGTTTTAAACAACATCTATATACACGTGGCTTAACAGGCATAATTATATGATTTTTTTATTAGTTTTTGTTTATTTTCTCAACAATATAACGATCTCAAATGTATGTAATTACAATCATACTGTAAGTCTGCGTATTGTAGTGATATTTGTCGTAAACGCTTCGTACTAAATTGTGAGAGGCTTCATATGACTAGCGTTTAACGAGCCTTTAATTACAGAGGGCATGTAACACAATCGTGGTCCCGTCAAAACTCGACAATTGTACATCACTAATTAAACTATTACGACGAAGTTTATCGAAATCGGTAAAATTCTGCAATGTTTTTCTGTTCTGTGACGTAGCAATCTAATGTCATTGCTACGTCACATTAGAGTAGTATTATATGGTTAGAATAGTGTTGTGTTCCGAAACAAAAATGTTCAATTAAATTAGTGGTATACTAAAAACAGTAATGCTAATGATTTAAAATTCAGTGCCTCAATGGGCCCTGGGTTCTAATCCTGGCGCTCACCTCTTTACAAAACAATATGTGCATTTTAAGTTTAAATATCACTTGCTATAACTTTGGAGAAAACATGAAGAAAACGTGAAGAAACCTGCATTCTAGAGCTCTCCAAAGAAAGGTTTTCTAAAGCGTATGAAGTCTGCCAACCCGCACTTGACCAGTGTGGCAGATTGCAGGCCTCTTGCCCTCTCATGCTGAGAGGAGACCCGTAACCCGAAGAGGAACGTTAAAAAGTAGGAAAAAAAATACAAGTCCTCAGACCTCTAGGAGAACCCAAGTCAATACTATGCATTAATAGGAATAAATATATTTTACGCTTAGGAAAGCGAAAAGTTCCCGCTGAAAAGTTTTGGCCGAGAGCCCAAAGTAGATGTATTTGAAAACCACTAAAAATATTAAATTTACATTCCATGAGACATTGATTGATATTTATTTTTTTATAAGTAGACTAAGTAAGCTCTATTTTGAATATTTAATTATTATTAAATACGTGTGGCATAAATGTTACTTTTTAATACATGCAGTAATTATTTTAAGAGCATCATAATATTATTTCAAACGAGACGATAAAATCTTTGTCACGCTTATAAATATTCGAGTAGTGTGTAAATTATCTCAACATCGATTTTTACAGAATATAGTACATACATATATGTATGTACATTTATATTGTTAATATGACTTTCTCGTAGTTTGAATGGGTGTGAGTGCAACTGCTGATCCTAGATTCGATATCCGGATCCAGAAAAGTATTATTACGTGCTACTAATTTAAAATTCCTATTAAGAACATAGAATCCGGATTTGTGCCATATGTATGGAAATAGGTTCACCCCATCACATGGGACCTATAATATATGTAAATCGGTATGACATTGGAGTACAACACTTCTCTGCCTACCTCTTCCGAGAAGTATAGGCGTGATATTATGTAATGTATACGAACCTCTGCTTTCTTGTTATAGCTGCACTATATATCTTTGTAAGTATATTTTTTATAAGAAGCGATTGGCATTCCGTCGCATCATATGAAGAGTTGACAAGAAATACGATTGGCTTATATGGACAGGTGTGTAATCGTACCTCGTGCACACAGTGACGTCATAAACCGCCAGTATTTATAGTTAAATTTGCTTAATACCGCGTTATCGTCATTCATTAATTGAAGTGTTGCATTGCGAAAAAAAGTAATGTAACTTAACTAAAAAAAAAAAAATTATTAAATAGTTAAATATTTTCGGATTGTACACACGGACTTCCGACCCGTTTCTGTCTAGTTGGCCTGTGCTGTGAAAACCAGACAGCAGATGAACTTCAAATTATAGATATGTAAATATATAAGTATCTATTACTAAAGATTTTAAAACTATAATATAAGTTTTTATATATTACGTCTTAGTCCGTCTAAAGCTTGAGAATTGGTTTATTAGAGCTCATTTGTAGATTCTTAAGACTTTTATGTATCTCATTGAATTTTTTTTGATACAAATCATTATGGTCGCATTATAAAGCTGTATGGGAGCAACACGACAGTAGAGTTACACAAAATAAACGAGAACTATGTATTGTGGGGTAACCTTGAGGCGTCTAATAATGTTACCATGTTGAATCGTCGTACTTTTCCACAAAATTTCATTTTAAGATGTGTGCTGCAGGGTTGCCACGCTTATTAAAAATAAACGTGACAAGATGATGAGTATAAAAATCATCAATTGAATTATAAGTTTGTTAATTAAATGATTGATGAAAAAATTTAATGACTTGTCCAGAACTAACTAGATGAAACGCTACTGGTTCATCTATTTCAGCCGGCAAGTACCAATGTTTGCTAATTTATGTTATTTTGCAGCATGTGATACAAAGCAATCTTAGAACACCTTTCAAATCCATATGATATCCAAGATACGGTCTATGGAACATTAATGTAACTCTGTCCGGTTAACAGAGGATACATTTTGAATGTTTGTAAGATTTTCCTATAACAGACACCGAATTTGAATTTTCTTTCATAGGATTATGAGCTACCGTACAAACTACCCTATTCCCTAAATTTAAGTATTTGACGATTCTTTATCTATTTTTGAAATGTCCGACTATTTAAAAAAAAAATTAAATACTTCCCTAAGCTACAACCCTAACGTGCTTTGGATTTTCGTAAAATCAAGACGCGACTAAAACGTACTAATTTGACGAGAGTAAAATGTGTTCGCATTTTAAATATAATTGATTGCTTAATATCTTGAAGAAAATTGCTTTTCCTTGATTTTATTAGATAACCGCGGAAGAAAACACTTATGCGTGTATTTATATATAAACGAGCATATTCAGATTCATATATTTTAACGATATCGAGATATTTAATTTGATAAAAGGTGTGATTTTATTGGAACCGTCAAGACCAAGTGTACTTCGATTTTAATTAATCGTTAATAATAAATCATAATTTATGTTACATAAATAATGGTACTCATTCCGAGTTTATGTGGGCAAATAGCAAGAGATGTTGGGCAGGCGTTGGAAGATGGAAAGTTTTCTTTAGAACGAACCTACAATTTGTGTTATAATTAGGCTAACATTATTCTATATTGTTAGAGCAGCATTTTCAGGTTTCGATTAGACACGCATTTGCTGCGTCTGTATTATTATTTGATGTAAGCAACATCTTGGTCATCACCACCAACTCTTCAATAATTGAAAGACATCATAGCAGCAGTACTAATACGCCTGTAACCGATTTAAAGTAAGAAGTTCAATCGTATTTAAAAATGGGACATATTCAAAACTGGCCAAAAGCCGGTGTCCTTAACATTTTATTCAATTATTTTAATACAAATATTATTTTAAACGGGAGCGTTATAAATACATCTCAGGCAACATTTCAATAGTGTCGGTTCGAATACCAAGTGGCGATTCTAAATAGTTTCAATTAACTAAATTTTATCAGATCGAAGTAGTCTATTTGTAAATTCCTTTGCTGCCGACTATCTGTTATATCACCTCGTATTAATAGCTATGGTACAAATTGTTAAGTGTCACACAAATAATTCTTACAATGATACAGTCTAATTAATAACATAGTTGCATATTCCAGGTGCAAAAAAAAAAAAACAAAAAATAATAAAAAATAATAAAAAATTCTAAGGTGTGTGAAGTATGCCAACCCGCACTTGGCCAGCGTGGCAGATTATG
>DWFV01001945.1:0-10426 GCA_018246775.1 Parelbella machaon machaon | reverse complement strand
TCATCATCATCATCAGCCTATTTTAGTCCACTGCTGGACATAGACCTCCCCCAATGAGCGCCATCGCGTCCTGTCCTCGGCTTATAAACATACTTATAACATTTTCTAATTATACTCAAACATGATAATAATTTATTAATTATTAATATCTACTTTTATGAAATACCTAACTAAATAATTGGTCAAAAATAAGATCATTGAATTTGACTGTCTTATTAACAGTAACAAATGTTACGAGCATTTAATTCAAGACATGAGACAAATCAGTTTTATAATTTTCAAAACGCAAATGAATTCGTGAGTTCAACATTCTTTATATGAAACCTTAAACTGCTTAAAATATAGAAAAAAAATTCAACCACCATTATCTTCATATACCTATATATATATAGTATGCGACATAAATATTGAGGTTAATGATTTCTTCACACCAAAAATTGAAAGACCTTACACTCGTAAATATATAAAAACCCAAGAAAAAATCAAGGTCCTCAGATAAGTGACTATGTTAACCTGAATAATATTTCTTAGTCACGCGAGCGTCTACTATAAAAAAATCGTATAGTATAATTAGCCGAAAAAATTTAATTGCCAGGATATCCTTGAAAGCACCAAAGAATGAGATAAAAAGAAAGATAAAAAAGAGGAAATCTCATATGCATATGTGGTTATCTTTATTATAAATTCTCTGTTTCAAATACCGTATTTTTGGCCATTATTACCGTCAAAAAGTTATGTTACTTGTAATATTAAAATTTCATTATGGTTGTTACTCTCAGTTCTGCGTTAATAGCACAGCAGAACTGAGTAAACCCTGAACCACCTGACATTTAATGAATTTTTCTTAAAAACATTTTTTAAATTAAGGTCTGACAGAATGTCCATTTAATCTGATTCCCAGACCATCCTATGGAACAGGCATGTCTTGTATTAGGAACAAGGCATTATTAATAAATGTAACAATAAAAATGTTTATGATAATAATGACAATGAAATTGAATAAAACTGTGTCAATGTACACCAAGATATAATAGATATCTTTATATCGGAATGCGTGGAAGGCGAACCAGCAGACTATCACGGAGATATTCCATGCGTGGCTGACTAGTAGTAAATCATGCGCAAACGAAACACGACAATCCCTTTCCTGAGTAAATGATACCCGTTATAAAGACACATAATACGTTAAATGAAATGTTTCTATATTTATTCATTTTCCTTGATATGCAAAGAGCGTCTAATTGTCCGAGGTATTAATAAATCCAAGCTGTTTAATTCATAGTGGAGGTTAAACGAAAACAATAAGACTATTAGCATACGGGGAATGCTTCGCACATTTCATTGAAAATATAGTCATTTATATGATTCTCGCATCAGTAATACACTATTTTGCCGTTACTAGCTGCAAAGTATATTTTTGGTAGCAGTATTTTTTGGTAGCAGATTCTAGAACCTTCGATCAATAAAAGAAAAACAAGCAAAATATCAACATTTCACATACTGAACTGAAAGTAAATACATATGTAACATACGTACGCAAGCCACCCGAGAAGAGAAGCCTAAAACTCCCAATGCAATTGTCTGTGTATTAAATTAGTATCCAGGACAAAGGAAAAAATACTAATAGATCTAATCGAATGCTCGTGTATGGAATTCCCAAAAGGGCGAACGAAGCGTCTCGAAGTGGACTGCGACCCGTATACTGGAGTCACGCTTCACGAATTATAAGGCGAGCGCGAACGAGTGAGTGTATTCATGTAATCACTCACGCGAATCGCTACTTTCAACTGAACTAAAGCCTAATATCAAAAAGCCTACAACACTATGTTGTGTCTCCGCTTCAAACCTAATCTCTTATTTATCACAACCTGATTAGGAATTGAATGAAATAAATAATATTTTAAGACAAGACTTATTTTCATTGAATACAAAAAGATAGAATAGATAGGACCGTGGATTTAAAAAATATTTTCCGTTCATTAATAGGATGTTTTAAATAATATGATAGTAGAACGATGATATGGTATACAAACAAAAGTTGTGACAAAATGTAAGTAAGTGCAATGAATATAACGAAACGTGAACAAGAATATAACTAAAATATTAAAAAAGGTAAGGCCTGTAATATTTCATGCATTCCTTTTCCCGCTTTTAACGAAAATATCGTCGTGTTATTTTAAATAGTGCTAAAAATCGATAAGATTTTAAAATGATAATAGATGCTATGTATCTCGCATCGGTCCAATTGTACAAATTAATTGCAGAAAAATAGACAATTTTTTTTCATATTTTTGTACAACTGACGCGTTAATTGCTTGGAGATGGTCTTGTTTAATGTTGTGAAATACTCCGTGATAGAACGGGCTCCAAGGAACAATAAAAAAATTAAAAAAGAAACAAAAGTAAACGCCGAAAAGTTGATCATATTCAACAGCTGGCTGACTTGAATGTCAATACCAGAAATTATTTGCTCTAAAAATATATCCATATAAAATAGCCGACATGTTAAGAATTTAATTTACTATTAGCGTGCTATATTAAGAAACCGTTAATAGCAAAAAAATATGACATTCATTTGTAAATTACCTTAAGTTATATAAATATTTATAAATACTCGTATATGAATTACGTTCAGTCTGCTAACATCACTATTTTTATTTCCATCATAAAATTAAGTTTTAGAAAAATATTGCTCGCTTACCTTAAAATAGTCGGGCATAACAAGCGGCAAGACCATTGCTTCTTGTAGAACGGACTTCGCATCGTCTAAACCCACTACGTCCTTCCAACGTACATCTGGATTCCTCTGCAATATATCTCTTTCTAAAGTTTCCACTAAATGCACCTCATAACCAGTTGCATCGAAAACTTTTTCATCCCTTTCAAGTATCGTGACATCGCCCTCCGTAGGCACATCGTTCTTCCTATATATAGGCTTTATTGGTGCCAAATGTCTGCGAGACCTCGGGATCCTTTCAACGGATCTGGTTTTTCTACCACTACTTATGGAAGAGGATGACGTTTTTCGAGTAACTATGGCTGGCAGAGCCGGTTGGATGTCCGGATCTCGTTTGCGTAACGTTCCCGCCCATTTTTCAGTCGTCGGATCTGTTGGCTTCGTGTGGTCTTGCGCCTGGTCTGAAAATCTGTTCATTGGTGTTGGTCGCACAACTGCAAAGAGATATATGCAAATTTTCTTACAAATAGTATGGGCATTTTTCCAAGTTTACCTCAATTTATAAATAATGTAATCAATGGTTAAAATTAATTTGTTCTAATATCCATCTTAAAGGTTTATTAGAATTATTGCATTAATTTACGTAAGGAAAGAAATGGAGACGAAAATATATGGTAATGCGTTTGACTATCATGAAAATCGTTGATTAATATTATAAAGTATACAAAAATTTGTGTTTTCGATTCCCTGAAAACGTTGTCTAGATTAAAAATGTAAATATATGCAATTCTTCAATTTTCTTATTTGCGCTATACACAACAGAAATTGTGTCTGAGATGTTAAGGACTAAACAAACATATTACTTAGATTACCTTGTGTAGGTGGATGCCGAGTACCGTTTCCAGCGTGGGTGTCAGGATTTTTCGCCTTATCTCTTCTCGAATCACTTCGTGCTGTTCTCAAACCGTCTCTAGGAGGCTCATCCTTGTCCCCACTGTGACGAGTCGTCATCCTCGCGAATCCAAACGGCTGGAGACTCTCTGTCATCATCCGATCCATCATCCTGGCCATTTGGTGGAAGCCTGACGCTGGACTGTGTAAAAGAAAAAAATATCTCATACACTTTAACGGAAAAATTGAGAAAAACAGCAATTTATCTTTAATTGAATTATAACGTTAGAATTTGTAGCGCTAGCTTTATTAATTGAGATTTGGCTTCCCATTCCAGTGCTCTGGTCTTCAAATCCCGACACGCAATTGTGACCCTACAAAGTTATATGTGGATTTGCAATATCATTTACAGCTACAACAGTGAAAGACAAAGTCAGGAATCCGATACTCGTTTAGTAGTGCGAAACATATCAATCCACATTTGTCCAACATACATTAAGGCTTCAGATTTGACGTCTCTAAAGGAAGAAAAACCGTATCCAACAGCAGATAGAGTTAATAACGATAAATAGAAACTCATAATCTACTCATATTGCTACAATAAATACCTACCGAAAGAAAGGATCATTATCAAATAAATGCCGTATACCCCTGATATTGGGATACAAAAAGTCACCAAATCCGAAATCCATTTTTCTCAGCACCCTCACAGCGAACAGTATCATATGGATTGTTTAAATATTAAGCTACCATCCAAAACTAGTGGGTAACATAATTTGTAGATGCCAATGTGTGTCATGAAGTTTTGTTGAACCAGTTGCCATTTGACAGAATTGTTTTGAACCGGTTGCCATGGCAACGTTTGCGGATATGTCTGCCGTTCGTTGAAGGTGCGTGAACCAAACAAATTTTAGCAGTTCTAATTTTTTTATTCAACGTAAATAGTGCCTTATGTAAAAGGGATTAAGAATCTGGTCGCTGGTCGAGGCCAACGTTAAATAGATTTGCCACAATCGGTCATTTTGACATACTTTCTTACTGTAAGTATGTACTTACTTTGTTTTTCTTAGCAATTTTCTTTTCCAATACCTAAATAACCTTCATCGTTAGATATGTTTATGTAACGAACTGTTTCGCTAATATTTGTTTCGCTAAAAAAAATTGCAAATAAAGATACTTTCTTTTAGTACATATTTTTAGCAAACGTTCAATATTTTTTTCTGTTATGTTTGCCTTTGCCTAAATATTTTAAGCTTGCCTTTATGTATACATTAGAAGTAAAATAGTTAACTTAAATAATACTTAATTAATGATAGTTTCCAAATATGATTTTTATATACCCATTTGCATGTCCACCCTTAATGACTGGGTTATTATGTTGTAGGGTGTACTGGTACATTGATTTTATTGAGGCGATTGAACTTTACCCATTGATGGAAGCGAGGTAAACTTGACGAACCACGCGCCGGATGTGTGCCAAAGGTCATCGACTAGACATCGTGGAGTTTAACGGACTTTTCATTCATTTTTAATTGTAAATACGCCATTGTACACTTGAGGAACATAAATAGCCACGTGGCGCGTCTGGCAGGATCTGGGGCAAAGGGTGACGACTGCTCAAATCGTAAACTGAATTGAACCAGTTGAGAATTCTCAACGATACATAAAAGGAGGAAAGAAAAGGCTGGTTTGAAAATCGAACTCGATTTTTCTAGCAAATATGCTTTTGGATCCGGGTTCTCAGTTTTCGTTACGAAATATATTTTTTTTACCTTCGACCGTGGCATGAAAATAATGAAACTTTTCTAAAAAGCTTTCAGAGTGCTTTAATAGCTTAAATTACATTGACCGCTTAGTCATATCCCTACGAACCTACATCTAATGTCTATGCCTCCCCATTTACGGCAAATGACGGCGACATGCAGTTCATGCTATGAATATATGGGATTTCCCCGTTACTTCATGAAAACCGTTACCACCCCTGTAACCTACTGAAGTAGATGGTCGTTTCGATAACAAAAGTTTAGTAAGTTTGTTAAATATATCTAGGAACCACATGATCGATTAATACCATCTGCCTAAAAGTAGGTAACCTATAACAGGCTAAGTTCACATGCCTTGGAAAACACCATAGAGAGCTCTAAGAGAAAAACCAGGTATATATACATAGATATGTCAGGTATATCTAATCTTTATTTGTCTGCCTAGTTGATCGAGTGCTTGCAAGCGCGACTGTTGATCGGACGGGCCTGGATTCAGTTCCCGGATCGGGTACTACTGAATTTTTCTTACTTAGTATTTGTAATAGTAGCTCGAGGTCTGGATTTGTGCATGGTATATGGCAAAAAACACTCGATTTCTAAATACTGACACATAGTTAATATTACGGCCAATCAAAACAAATACTTCTATAGGGTAGGTGGGTGTTGAACCTGCGTATAACCTTCAGCTTAGCAGAACTACAAACCACAGGACTAACAGCTAAAAATAATTCGCACCTTCCTCTCCTTATTCCGTTTGAAGACTAAATTGCTTCAATCATGTCTACAGGTCATTGTATCTATTATCGTCTCAACTGACCAAAGCCAAACTGCTGGGAGTGATAATAGGTGGTATGAATCCATATCCATTGCCATCCTAAGCTCCAATTTCAGAACAGATTTAATGAAAAAACACTACTGTTATGGGTATAAAATAGAACACACTAGAAATTAGAAACACTAGAAATTTTGAGGTAACAAGGGGTCAGACATGCTACGACACATCCTCAAACCGAGAATACTCGTTTTAAATATCTTATGCGTAATAATTCAGTAAGCAGAAATATTGTAGTTGAACGCCTAATAGCCATTTACTCACATTTCCTCCTAAATCCAAATGACCGTAGGATAATTCGCTCCTGAGATAATGACCCCAAATCAGGAAGGTCATAACTCTCCAATTTGATTACCCAATGAAACAAATGTCACTTCAGCGACACGAGACAAAGCGTACGCCCACATGACAATTCTCTTTATTGATATAACCTCATCTTCATCCTTGATACACGCAAATATAATTGATAAATTGTCCTAAGGCTGGTCCTAACTTTTTATGATGGGATGTCTGCTGTCATCTGATTGTTGAAACTTAAATTGGACAATTTACACGAGCCGATGATTATCAATGTGCATAGGTATCTATAGCACAGTAATATATGTAGATGTTATGGGTGCTGGGGAAGGTCAAGACTCATCTATAATGACCAAATAGGTCAGTTAGTCGTAGATGGGAAAGTCAGTAGTTTCCGAAACCGGCTTGCAGGATTAAGTAAGGATTCCTACTTAGGAAATTTCACACGCCTCAAAGAACATTATCGAGTATTCTAAGACATACATGGGTATACATAGATGGCCCAGCTATGTTTGCTTCACCGTTACATCAACAGGTGATATTTAATCTTGAAAACGCATTAAACCTAAGCGTAATCAGATATATGTTTGTTAGTGATTCGAGTCCTTAACCACTAAGGCTATCACTAATCTTACATAATGTGCACTGATATCATATAATATTGGTTATATTTATATTATTGACACTGACTTTGTTGTACTTATCAAATATTCTCAAATCACCCTGAGTTGACTGGTAAAAAAGACTATTAGACATTAAGTCCGTCGTTCATTTAGCTTCAAGTTACAAATGAAGACTAAGTAAATAAATTGAGGTATCTATCACATTTGTAGATGATATGTTATGTTATTATTGTATATCGTCATGCCAGGGCCCTTACGAGGTAGGCAGAAAACATTGAGAATATCTCAATCCTTGCAGACCTGAGGCGCTTCTACTATATTTATCTCTCTCTCTATTTTTATTTATCGTTCGCTGATTTTGGAGGATTCTTACTCCCCATTATATTTCACCAAATATCTGATCTCTTTAGTCAAGAGAAATGACCTTTGCTTTCGTTCGCACTTGCATCCATTAACTTTGTCATGTATTTGCTATTTAATCATTATTTCACCTGCCATTCTTTCTACATGCCTGAACCCTCAAAAGTATCTATGTAACTGAAGGGACGTAACCTCCAATATATCAAATAATAATACTAAATGACGTCACTCGTATATTATTCCATTACGCTATGACTCATATTGACAAACCAATAGCACATATCTAATGTTTTAATCAATAATTTCTGGTCATATTTTCAAAGCCGTAACTCGTGTCAGTTAGCGTCTAGACAATGTACATACATGCACGTCCATTAACGTATGAATTATACGCTTTCCACTAGAAATAATCACTAGAACGACGGTGGCCAGACGGAGTTATTAATATCTTAATTGACGATTACGTTTCTTGATTAAATCTTATTACTTTATAGACTAAGGAGCGGTTTACACTGATAGCTCTGTTATTCATTTTGTTATGTTTGAAAGTGACTATATGCATAGAAATGTATATAAGATTATAACGAACTATGTTGATAGCAAATGGTCTGGCCTATTGTCCAGTGGTCAGTGTTATTGATTGCTAATCGTAGATTGTCGATTCGAGTCCTACCGAGGCAAAATATCTGATCAGCACGAGTGTTTGAATAGCGTCTAATTTCAAAATTGTCTATATACGTATGTATCTAAAATTGTATAATTATATGCGGTATAGCTGGTATTCGGATATCATTGCCCAAGCTCTAACATATATCCGATCGAAATTTAAAATATGCTCTGCTATTGTTTGTTTTTTTTTATTTACGTGGTATCCAATAAAGTATTTTTGTATTGTATTGTATTACTAGGCGTGTGAATTCTGTCAACCCGCTCTGAACCATTGTTGTATTGTGAGAAGACCCTTCGAGCAGCAGTGAGACGATAGTAGGGTTGATAATGATGAAGATGATGCCACCTGTATAGAATACTTCACAAGAGAAGTAATATCACTAAATGAAATTTTTGTATGACGTGGCTGTATGTGAAGCATATTATATGAAATATATGTTACAAAACATAACGTCTGTATTTCCTGTAAAGGGTAGGCAGAAGAATGTAGTACTCACACTTTTCACCGGCTAAGTTCTAAGTCCAAAAGAACAGGTGAGCCTAAAATAGGCGAAATATTCTTGGAACGTAGAAAATTAAAGAAATAACAGAAATACAAAATGGACGCTTCATCCCTAATTAAATTAATTCTGCATGCCTTTTGGGTACGGCTAAGGCGAATTCAGTTTATTTTATACGTTAAAGAACATAATACATTCAACTGGGGAGCGTTGTTTTGAACATTTTAATTTCATAAATCGTTCCCAAAGGTACGGTCGCGATAGTAATACACTTAATATATTTACAATTTGCAAAATTAAGTAAAATAACATCGTGCCAGAATTGTTGATATAATTTAAAGACTTTAAGGCAAATATTGTACGTTTGTTCCACGCAATTAGGTATTTCGACAGATGGCAGGACCTTTGTCCGGGAACCAGAAGGTAGATTTTTGAAATTTTGTCAATGAATGATATTTTAAATAAGGCTGCAATGAAAGGTTAGAAAAACGCATACGCTGTCACTGGTCGACTAAAACCTTTTCTTAAATACATTAATTAAAAAAACTTAACTGATACCTTACTACGCAATAAATTGGAATTGTGTCAAAAACTAGACGAAATGTTTCGTATTATTAACGAAACTTTTTTTTACTTTGAAAAGGTTGTGCGATTTACTTTATAGAGGCATACACTGTATGTATATTCGTAGAAATAATTAAGTTCCATTAAATTCACAACACATCGCGTGATCCGATATGAATTAGGTCAAAAGGAGTTATGCTGTTAGGGCTAAAGGTATTATTAAGAAGTCTTAAAAACGTAATGACTTCTATAATTGCTTGTAAACATTTTTTACGTTCAGGGAAGCGTTGTTCTCCATACCAACCGTAGGACATACGGAACATACTCTTTCTTTATTCATAGAGACATAATTTCATAGTTGATAATTGTGCGTACTTTTAAGATCTGTTATCTTTTTTTTTCATTAATACTTTTATTTTTTTGCGTTCTTTGTCATACGCAGCGCAGTTATACTTGATATCTATTAAGTTAATTTCTAAAATTTTATGTGAACATGTATTCAAAAAATCTAACAATACAATCGATTGCAAAAAGTGTAAGTAAGATGTTTATGTTATGTCTTATTGTAATAAATATCCCCTGATCAGAATAGGATAAATAAAATAAATATATATCCCTAATAAAATATATGCGTTGCATGTGACAATTTGATTTGATTATAAGTTAATTAGATTTATCGTTTGGTTTTTATTCAATTTTTTTATCATATTCTTAGCACACAGAAATAAATGTCTAAGTAGAAGTAAATAAAGAAAAATAGAAGATATACAATAAAGTTCAGGTACTTACCAACCCAGATCCCAAGCGGAATGAAAAGCCGGGTGTGAGGACATAGCTCCCAGAGGCATTCCGAAGCCGAACTCGAATTTCACATTTTCAGCGCGCTGAAGCCAAGACCTGTCTCTCATCTCGGGAGCCGCTGACTTCGTGTCGTTCATAATTGTTTGGATTACTTTTGTATCACTTAATCTCTAATTATTTTTCGCTTATTCACTTCTAGGAAAGGGCTGTCTTCGAGGAGGGACGTCAACGCAATTATTTTGAAATGTTAGTATCTTTTGCTTAGTTAATAAATAAAATACGTTGTATCTACTATTATACATATAAGTGGTGTTCATGTATTATAGTAGATATAACGATATAATGATGAAAAACAAGAAATTGCTAAAAAAAAATTTTTTTTTATACTGAAGGATAATTTACTTTTTACGTTAAGCTCAAAAGTAAATACATTTTTTTTTAATATAAGG
>DWFV01001944.1:0-10426 GCA_018246775.1 Parelbella machaon machaon | reverse complement strand
CTCCAATGGCACGCCACTGAGCTCGATCTTCAACTCTTCGCATCCAACCACTGCCAGCCACTTTGCGTATATCGTCATTCCACCTAGCTGGAGGGCGTCTTACGCTACGTACGCTAGAGTATACATCTATTAACCCCTAATCTGTTAAACAATGTGACCGCAGACATGTACAGTATGAATGTAAATAATGAATGTGTTATTTAATTTAATTTAATTGACTGCCCCGTTAGACGAGTGGTTGCAAGCGCGACTGCCGATCGGGTGGATTCAAATCCCGGGTCGGATACTAGTGGACTTTTCTAATTTAGAATTACTAGTAGTGACTCAGAGTCTAATTTTCTAATTTAGAATTACTAGTAGTGACTCAGAGTTATATGAAGTTCATCGGGTCAACTAGTACTAAATAAAAAAGATTTCACGATAATAATGAAGATTTTCTAATGACTCTCTGCACCGTATATATTCACTAGCGTTGTAACAGATGACCAACAAAAACGAGGCGCCATCTATCAGGCTATTTGCTACTAAAAACTGCGAATTTAAAATTTAAAATAAGGAGAAGTGACATTTTAGAATTTATTAAAAATTGCATAGCTGACAATAGCCAAATATAATGGACCCAATTTAAACGTAAAACCTTTGTATATCTATATTTGATGCAATAAAATCTTTTTGTTTGTATAAAATTATCATAGTCATATTCCTCTGAAGAAAGAGAGATGGTAACGGAAATCTCCAGTCACAATATTACGTTCTATACAGTTTTTTTGAAATAACAAACATTAAAAGGTATATCCCGAGTCGGGTACCTACATAGGTACTACTGGATTTTTCTGATTTAGAATTTCTAATAGTGACTCGGAGTCTGTATCTGTGCCCAGTGTATGGCATTAGGCTCACCACCTATTCCAGGGGACTTCAAGGTAACTAGTGAAACGTGGAAATGTATTACATTCCTCTGCCTATCTCATCGGGGATTACAGGCGTGATATTACGTTTTTTTTAAAGGTATAGAAATGAGACCTCAAATTTATTTTTGTTATAATATTTCATTTTTTATATAATACGACTGGCTCGTCTGTGATTTGGTAGCACGCACGACTGCTGATGGAGCAGCTTGGGTTCGATTCTCAAGTCGGGTACTATTAGATTTTGAACTTAGAATTTCTAATACAAATTCCTACTAGCGGCTCAGAGTCTGGATCTGTAAAGGTAATTGGTGAAACGTATGAATGTACTATTATACTCCCCTACCTGGCCCTTCTGGGATTATAGGCTTGATTTTAAATACTTTTATGTAGGTAACATTGAGAGTTCTATAAATGTCACAACGCCAAAAAGTAATTGTTTCCATACCGATGTAATAAGTGTTAAATCTAATTATATTTGTCACACCGCTAGAGGCCAAAGAATTTCGAGCCAGTTCAGAAATGAGTTGGGTGACATTGGTTAAAGATTTGATATACACTTAAACGATATTTTACGCTTTAAAGAAGTTAATAGAATTAAAATCTCTATTGACAGATAACTCAAAATATTTTTAAGCTCATAATTCTAAGCTATATGTATTTTATGAAGTTTGCTCGAAAAAATTAAACTTAAGAAAAAAATAAAATTGACCTTATAGGTTCTTTTCCGGAAGTCTACAATAAACAACAATATTGTTTTTTACATAAAATAGGAACACGGTCGCGAAATATATTCCCAAATATATTAATCAACTAAATTTTATTTTTAAATTTACGTATTATTTATAAACTTGCCAAAATTTATTTTTAATTTGCTGGAAAAAGATGGAGATTGAATAACTTTGCAGAAAACGTCGCGTCGGCCTTCACCTCGCCGTCGAGCGAAATTTACGTAATCGATTCTACCCTTGCATCATTACACATTTCAATTCAAAAATATGTTCAATAAAGTGCTATGATTTAATTTTCACATATTCCAAGATAACATACCGACCATGTGCAATAATCGCATGAACATCGCCAGGAATAATCCTGACCTTTCTCATGGCGGCGCTACTGCCCCTCTCCACCCGTGGAAAATCAATACACATCGGGACGTTAAAACCTTCGCGAGCCCACACATTCATTTCCTATTTATTTAATTTAAATTTTGAGTACAAACATCGAATTTAATTACCGCTACGAAATAACTCGTATTACCTCTAAAACGTTTTTATCACGCAACTAATGTTCATGAGTTTTTATAAAAAAATAAATTCCAATTGACATTTCAAATCTAACTTCGCCCGTTTTTCGTAAAAAAAAAAAAAAAATTTAATTAATGTATGATTTTGTAGGTGTTACAAAGAATAAAAAGAGTGCTTTGTTATTTTTTGCGATAGAATAAATGTTATAATGGTCCTGCTGGTAAATAGAAGATGACTTATAATAACATTATATATAAATAAATAAATAAAATGTCACATACATTGATTTCAGAACGTATCCATAAAGCACTAACCGTACGTTGTTCTTTTATCTGTTGACGGAAATTCAAGATTCGAAATTCGAACGCGACGAGCGGACTTCCGCGACGAGCGCGCTGCACTGACTGTCACAATGCCATAGAGGGTTAGTGATGTACACCCTAAATAATTAGAACCCATCGATAGATCTAGCACAGACTAAATATCTGCAGCAGATTAATTGTTTCGGAATGTTATAGGTTTGTTGCTGAATTTAAAAATTGTACATGTAACATTACAAATAGCCAGTACTTTCAATGTATACTTATTATAATTAATCATCTATGGAATTTAACTTTAATATTATTAAGTTTGTATATAAATACTTCCGGCCTGTGAAATAATGCTCTATTCAACTTAGTTATATTTTAACAGTAAATAATAGTGGTCAAAATAATGACGCGTCTTTCTATTTAGGTACCTATACATGTACTACTGAGCACAATTTTGGTATCGTGCTTTCCGAAGTAATGCAACATTTTTTACATATTTAAGCGGTGCAAAATTCAAAATTAATTCAGAGTTGAATAAATGAAAATCGCAGCTGATATGTTCCAGAAAACGCACCGCCAACCACCATTGCTCTTACAGGTTTTAATCAAAAGATTTCTATTATAAAACTCACTCACGAAGGAGTGATTATTACTTTTGTTTGACGGTGTTTTATTAAAATAAAACATGTATGTCCAGACCTGGAAAATAAAGATGGGGTTGTAAATCAAAATTTATTAGTTACTCTTATTTTAAATCATATTTTACGTACAATACGTTTGCGTTTGATACGTATGTACGTACAAGTATTTGATAGATTGAAAATAAATTGTAGTTAACAAGTGCGCAATTTGTCCCATTGTAAAGGCGAAGTGAATCACTGCAAACTATGAACTACTATAAATACAACAAAGTTTTTTAATGTCACAACCAACAGCCTATTAAACGTGATAGCCGAGTTGTTTTCACCGTTTCAATTCCACTCCTCCTAAATCCACTCTAAGGAATGCGAAGTCTGTCGACCTGTGACCAACCAACCAGAATGGTAATTGTGCAACTGAGCAGATTATGGTTTAAGAACATAGAAGATCAACTAACAGTCAACTTTGAAGAAAATTAGGGACATCTTTGTCTACTGGTAGCAATACATACGACTTGATGTTCATCTTGGTAATTGTCAATTGTGGAGAGGTTGTGAGCGCCACAGCTAGTCAAGTGGTTCTAGGTTCAATCCCAGAGTCTGGTACTATTGAGATTTTCTGATTTGAAATTCCTAGTAGAGTGTACTACATTCCTCTGCCTATCTATTCGGAAATTACAACTGTGATATTATATTTTTTTACAGCTCTACAAAATGTATCTGATACAAATTCGGTCTTCACGATCGTTTTTGCCGGGCACCTGCAAATTGTGGAATTAGCTTTCATCCGAGGTTTTCCCGGAGCATTATGACATTACATTATGACACAACGAACCCGGCAATACATTGGCCACTGCTCGGACCGCACGTTGCAAATATCCATAGGTGACAATTCATGTGATATAAAAAATTATATTTCCACCAAAAAATAAAGTTAAAAAGTAATATGTTTCTTGCTATCTGCATTTTTAAAAGTATCTAAGCGATGTGTACAGTACCGGCTCTCAATATCCCTGTAATCCAACCAGCGTTCCATCAACGTTGCACAACGGCATTCAATATGGACGCCCAACAAAACTTATTCCGCTCAAAATAACCGTTATCTGGCTTGCATATGTCATCATATAAAATTAATTATGTTGTACTTATATAATATATGTCTATCGTACCATTAAAGTCTTGTTTACTAAGGGAGATAAGGTTCATGAGTTAATTATAGGTTTATTAAGATAACCTAAGCTTACCTTTCGCATCGCATCTCTTTTAACTACCAATATTTAGTTCAATTACCTTTACATATCGCTTTATATGTATATTTTTGTCTGATAAAATCATTTTTTATTATTAATACTTATTTTGCAAGATACCTACACACTGCATAACATCTTTTATGATAATATAATAATTTAGCCCTGCCCATACCAGAAGGCACATGACGTAAAGATAACAATAATACCTTTTAATTCAGATTTTAATTAAAATCACTGCTTAAATTAATTCTGTGATATCTGTAAGCATATTTATATATTGGAGATATTGTATACTAAATACTTAAGATCAAAAGAAAGTTACCGTATCTGTGTATATTACGGCACAACAGCGAGTCTAATAGCATTTGTAAATACATTCAATAATTACCAAAAGAAGCTAAATTGACCTAAATAGCTTTACACTGTGAAAGTCAAAATGTTTAATATTGTTCAATAATAAAACAACAGACGTTCCATTCTTGCAACCTTCATTATGTGTTACATTGGCGTACACAATTTCATCTCACATTAAAAAAATACTTAACTGTTTACCGAACGCACTGAAAAAAGCATAGTTTCAACAGTTACCCTCGCAATAACAAATATTTTGTTCACAAAATGGCGGACTCGTGAAAAGCACGGGAAAGTGTATTATTGAGAATTCAGTTTTTAGCCTCTTTTATTTCGTACCAAATAGACATATATTTTTACTACTACATCACATAATAAAACGAAATAATACATAAAACAAAGTGATTATTAGTTAAAAACGGAAATTCAAAACAAAATCCATTACAGCATTCTGTATTACGAGAGGTGAAAAATATCGATTCACAGGACGTACAACAAATGTTTTCAGTTAAACTAACTGCAATTTACCAATTATCAATTAACCTTAATCCCATTAATTGATCAAACTGGGGCATTTAACCGTGTTGAACGTAAGGACGACGTTTTGTGGCCGCAACGGTCAAGTTCATGGTCATTTGCTAGGATTTTTTTGGTAGATTTTGACTGTACATGTACTTTTTTGATGTTAGAATAGGATATTATTATATAGTTTCACCTATATCGTCACAATCACAAGCCATTTTGGATTGAGTGACCATTAATGTCACCTTATAGCTACCATACGCACACATAGGTACTTTTAGATACATATTATGTAACGTACATACTCACACTCATTCATATTAAAAATACATTGTGAAACTTAAAAACAGCATATTTAATACAAAAAGAGGCAAAGAATACTTAAGGCGGGTTCATTAGACGCAATCTTGTTCTGCGCACGCACCGCCTTTATCTTAAACTGCACATGCGCTCCAACTGCGTTCCATCTAGAGATGCTGTCAGCCTATTGTTTTATACCAAACGAAAAAAAATACCTTCTCCACTATATAAATAAAAGTTTGTGTTGATTTTAGTCATCCTAAAGAATTGTATATTTGCGAATTTTTATGAAATTACTGTTATACTTACTGAAGCATTAGCGTCTGTATGCGTTATACATGAGACAGGTGGGACATGAACAATACTAAATCGCTAATCACATCAATTAGCGATTTAGTAATGAGTTATAATACCTCATTGATATTTGAGCAAGTAATTTAAGCGGTTCGAAGGTAGGTTATGTACAGGCGCGTCAGTATTTAAAGATGCATGTCATCGTTGTCATCATCATCATCCTGTCTTAGTCTGCTGCTAGAGGTAGGTATTCCCCAATGAGCGGTATAGCGTCCTGTCCTGAGCTTGCCGCATTAAACTTCGCAGAAATCCTAAAAGTCGTTAATATAATATTTAAAAAAAATTGACAATTTAATACTTAATTATTCTATATAACCGAAGAAATATTTTATATTTTATTAATATTAGCTTCTCATATATCTAAAATCCTATTTTATCGACATCAAGGGTTAAACCACACGTACATCCCTAAAATAACTACGTCAGGGCTAAGTTAGGGGTGAGCATGCGCGGGAAAACTCCACCATTTTGTTTTAGTTCGGGAAACTTCGGGTATTGTCGGAAGTTTTCGCGAATTGCAGTCGACTGTCAACCTGGACTTTTTGTGCAATATTAATGAAACCTATCTTCTATCTCGTTGCTTGTCTAGGCGTTAAAACATGACTATTAAAAGTAGGTACCTTTACGTACCATGTATTCAACGTTTTTATAGAAACATTGCCACCAAAATTGATATCAATGTAATTCATTCAGACATTAAAATATTTGTCAAATTGAATGTTCCCATTGTTGGTATATGAAAATATTATTATATTTGAAGTATAGAATTATTGTACAGAAGTGAATAAATTGTCATTGGGATAAAATGTAGGCTTAGAATTCGTCAAGCGTGTTAAAATTTCTGTACAATATCGGAAATAGAAAACGGCTGCATAATACACATATTTTTATATTTTAAATCAATCCCTAGAATAAAGTGTGGGACGAGATGACAATTTCAAAAGGATTATTTAGGCATTAACGCGAGGAGAGTCATACATGGAATACGATTGAAAAAATGAATATAATTATAAAATATACTTGATATAAAGTCTTCATTATTGTTCTAGAAATTGGTTATGATAACCGAAAAAATACATCCATGTTCCTGCAATTGCTGTAGTAATTCTCTTGTTTTATTTTATCTATTCTTATTCTATATTTAAATATTCTGTAAAGTTATGACATCGAAGCGAAAAAATAAATTATCAAATCAGCCAGTGCTACGTAATATTATTATAATATTATTATTATAATACTCCGTGCAATATAATTCAATGAAATCGTTCTTATATGTATATCAAACATAACCTACAACTATGTATCTATGTATGGTTATAACCAGTAAATTGAAATAAACCATTTTAAACAAATATGGCTGAAATTAAAACTTTACTTCACTTACACAATATATTTCGCTTCTAAATAAATCAAATACGTTTTATCGTATAAAATGTGAAAATTAATTTATATATCTTAATGCCTGATTTTTTACCATACTCTGTAATTTACATATTTTCTTTTGCATGAATATTTGTTAGCATTATTCCTGCTGTGTACATTTTTTTTAATAAATAAAAAACTAAATATAATACAATATAAACTAAATCTCACGTGTAACGTTTGCTGATGTTTTTTACTACACGTGTAACGTTTGCTGATGTTTTTTACTACACCATAAAAAAGTGAATCTTCAAATTAAAAAAAACAAAATCGAGACTGAAAATTGTAACAATTGCATCGAGACCCGAACGGCTATTACGCGGGACCTTGAATCGATAGTCTGGTCTATATTTAGCTTCCCCGCTAGGGTGAATGGAGGGGAGACATTTCTGAATAGCAAAAGGGACCTCAGGCACTCCTGATTACTTAAACACATGACAACAGTGCCCCGTGTCCAACAGTGGAACGATAAAAGGGTCGCCAAAAAACGACCGAATAGATTCTATTTATTATTTTAGAATATATTAAACAGCCAAATATGATGGTCCCATTTAAATTGTAAAACATATGTGTGGTGTGTTCAGTTTTCGAGGATGAGGTAAAGGCGGTAAAGTTAACCAAACCCAACGAGTGCAGTTTTGACACTAACATTTATTATGTAAAATGCTTATTCTAAGTAATGAGCAGTCAAATTGCGGCATCAATAATATAATTTTACCGTGTACGATGTGGTAACCCGTACAACATATGTATGTAAGTCCATATTTGTTGGAATATAATATTTGGAATCAAATACAAATATAATATAATAAATAACAAAATCTCGGGTCGGGTACTTTTGGATTAATCTAATTTAGAATTTCTATTAGTGACTCGAAGTCTGGAATTGCGCCCGGTGTATGGCAATAGGCTCACCGCCCATTCCATGGGACTTAAAAACGTAACTGATGAAACGTGGGAGTGTATTACATTCCTCTGCCTATCCCTTCGTGGAGTACAGGCGTGAATACACCTACGTTTTATTAAGGACGTAACTGGTGAAAAATGGTGGCCCGAAATCTTCGAAACCGATATGCGTATACAAAGAGAGTGATGAACGTCACCGAAGCACAATGTCTGTAAGAATAGAGATACTTGGCAGTCTGTACTCTCTGCCGACGCTGTAAGATATCTGACGTCACTCTATGATATCAATATTTTATGGGGCGCATGTGTTCATTTCAATTTCCGTTAGCCGCTAGTTCAAGAACATAATAGAACTAGATATACAGTTTGAAGGAATATTTTTCGCCCACTGTTGATGGAACCGACCGCGACCTTCGCCCGCGAGTTGGCTGCAGGCCAAATTTATAACGAAAATCGATGCAATACGCCTACATGCACTAAGTATTCGCGGCGTGCAATATTTACTGACGCTAGCATTTAGTTCAACTGGATATTTCCAAATATTGCAGTAAACCCACCTGACTTCATTGATGCTATTTAAAAACTGCCCGTTTTCAGATTGTTCCTCATCATCATCATACTCCCGTCCACTGCTGGACGTAGGCCTCTCCAATAGCACTTCGCTACTTCACCACCTTCAGGTCTCACTGAAAATATGTGCTGCTTTAGTTATCTGATAGTAAAGACCTTAATGTTTTAACTATTATGGAGGTAGAGAGTGCAACGGAAGCCAAATATATAGATCTTCACAGACCTGGCATGTTTTTTCTATCTTCATCACTCTCTTCATACATCCATTCTGCTTCTGAGATTTCCACCTCCTCCATCAGCCAGTATCTGACGGTAGGTGAGTCTTGGTTCCTCTTGGTACACATTAATATCCCCACTGTATATCTTTATTCTTTCTATTTGAAAGACAAAAATTGCTGATCAAAGAACTATATGTATATCACAAATTCATTACGAAATGAATACACGTGCATGAAAAATAAAAATAAAATATATATATGTTATTAATGAATAATAACTTAAGACAACTCGAATTGATTCCTGATAATTCGTTTAAGTGTAAAATTATCTAAAAGTCGTTACTGAGGCCGGACTTGTTCGCAGCAAATATCGACATAAAAAATTGAATAAAATGATAACTAATGCATATCTATAAATCCTACATTAGCAAATTTCAAATATCAAAATTAACTAAATAAATTCAAATACATGATGAAACAAGAACTTTCATATATGTATAATGTTTAATAATAACTGATGTACTAACTGAAATCTGTAAACTTTAAACAGTGTGCAATCAGCCCACAATGCGCGGCTTGGACTGCGCGGGGTCTCAGGATACAGCCCAATGTCACTAACAGCCTTCGAGTTGGAGCGATACATATCATAACATCATGCCTGTTTTTTCTCGAAGCGCTAGGTACAGGAGTGTAGTCCTCCCATATATCACTAGTTAAATTAAGTTACATAGAAATTCTCATAAGGAATCCTTAACACTGAAGACTTCATTGACGTTAGATAAAATTTTATCTCTTAGTCGCAGCGAGCAATGCAGCCGAATCTCCTGATGTGACGTCATCATCACTCCTGGATATTCATATAATAAACAAAAGAATTTAGCAAAGTGTAGGTAGGTACTTTCTTCGCATTTGTATAATAAAATGAAATGCCGATAGTTATTATTATTATTATGTGGCAAAAAATAACAGGTTAATAATTCAATAGTTTATTCAATTAAAAGCAATCATTCCTTCACGCCATAGAGCTCATATTAGTCCAAGATCCCGGGCCCCCAGACGTTACTTATTTTCTCAGAAATAAAATGTATAGAATAACGTAATGTTAGTGTAAACTATGAGTGTATGCAGACTTGCAAGCTTGGGCCAACGGCTAGTTTACCTTTACCAGGTATTACAGGTAGGTAAAAATAGTACTTACATTTCTTAAAATCTCAGTGCTGATTTTTGGGTATGTTTTAGAAAAGATTATTAAAAATTAATAATTAATACTGCCAGACTCATTTCGGCGGCGGTAATTTTTACCAGAGCCTTTGAACTTCCCAAAAAATAGTGTAACTTTATTTAGAATGTCTGTCTCGATTTTTATATAGGTACGGTCGGCCAAAGAACTGGTTTACCACCCTAAGGTTGAATGCCGCTTGCAGATTCA
>DWFV01001943.1:0-10426 GCA_018246775.1 Parelbella machaon machaon | reverse complement strand
CGTGCCATTGGTGAGGCCTGTGTCCAGCAGTGGACGGGAGTAGGCTGATAATGAATGATGAATATGTACATACACTATACGACGTTGAAAATTATGATAGTAATCATAGCAACATCACTCTGCAGAGAATAGATAGTGTTGGCGTACTTGCTTTTTAAACGAGCATAACGTAGGCTATGAATCGTACAGAATTGATCCTGATGATGTGTTTATATTGTAATTGGCTGACTTCCAATCTATTAGAAATGACTAAAAGAATATGTGATTAGGTTTCACGTACGCCCTCATAAACCTTATGTTAAGGTTTTGTACAAGAAAAAATAAATAAAAGGATGTCGGTATACATGAATATCTGTAACCTAAAAAGAAATAGTCTACGTATCGTACCCTGTATATTCCTTAAATATTTCTCCACCACAAATAAGTATTATAAATCACCGTGTATATTAACACCATTAAAATCCTTTTTGTTCCATTTCCACGTCGCTAAATAGCGAAAAGCGCGATAATACACGTTATTTAATGGCCACCGCGTGTTTACCAGAGGTTTGTTGTAGTGGCTACTAACTGTCAAGGATTGTAGAAATATTGTCGAGTTCGCAATATTATCATGTTATTATTATATTCATATTAATATGATTTTCATATTTTTGTTATAAAACTTTTCAAATAAATTAAACATATAATGTATAATTTTTTTATACTTAATAAATTATAATAACGATTCGTTGCTACCGCAGAAGTTAGATTAAAAGTAAGCTATCGCTTAGTGACACATAAATATAACGAAGATCATCCCTCTTGCTCCCCCGAAGTTCACCTTGAGGTCTTGCTTTTAGGGAAATTGGAGCGGTTACATGCAAAAATAAGTAATATCATTAAAACTAAAACATGGTTCATTTACGGAAAGATAATTTAATGAGGACTTTGTTTTAATTTTGTTATGATTTTTAAATATCATACATGATACCGGAGCGAAAAGAATCTTCGGGAAACGGCACAAGTTTCTAATTATTCAGTCATTCAGTCACCGGTAATATACAGACGCGCCTGTTTCCTGACCTATTCAAACTTCAACTTACCTAATGCTCTTATCCATTAATTAAAGTAATGTATAAAATATTCTTGTGCGTAAAGCTAACAATATTAGAAATAATTTGTGCCCGTCGTGTTTTTGAAATTCATTAACAATCGCTTCTATCAGTATGTACACAATATATGTACATACATATTAGTTTTTTTTTGTTATCGGTGTCGGAGCAGGGAAAAAACACACCGCCTGGCCCAATATAGCAACTTGTCGTGAAATCGCAGATCACAATACAGAGTAGTTTATCTAGGCACGGTTAAATATCCTGGCGTGTTGTGCAATTACCAATCCGCATGCCCAGCATGCCGAGTATCGGCAGAAACCCCTCAGGGGACGACTATGCTCAGCAAAGACTTCGTCAAGTTGATGATTATGATGATGATTACTTTTTGTTTCTAGTAGATGTATATGGTAATCGCTTTCCGCTTTTCTGATAAACTTTAAAAGCAGTGTAACCAGAGCCTTAGGTAAGAGTATAGGCGTGCCTATTTCCGGTAAACAATAAACGCCGCTACATCTGCTGTCCGGATATCCGCTATCTGCAAACAGTGGCTTACTGTTAAAAGCGTAACTGAATATTGTAATTTGTAAAAGAGAACCTTAAGAGAACGGGGACTTTTCGAATGGTTCATTTTATTCCATCTCAAAAGGATTAGTATAATTTGAAGGCCATACATTTTTCTATTCTAGAAGCATCTGTAGATTTTAAATGGGATTACTACACTCCTCTGCTTACCTCTTCGGTGAAATATAGGAGTGATGTTATATACAGTTTTCATCGCATCATCATGATACTCCAATATGTATAAGAAACTTATATAATCTGCCGAATATTCTTACTCGTCCTGCACACTTTACTCCTCTCCATAAAGGATTCCTCCGTCCCGTTCAAGTGAAGATTGAAATTCAATACTGATAACATAAAATACTCTCCAAAGGTCTAAAGCACTCCAGAAAATTTTTCACATTCTCATAATCAATATTTTATTACAAATTTCTCTCCATGTCTTACCTTGAGCCCAATAATACCTTTCCCACTGACACGCACACATTACCCATATCAAAAGTCTCTGTAAAGGACGCCATCCATCTATTTAAATGTCAATTGACGTGCCTTTAAATCCGGTGATGGACAAAGGCAATTTCTGTGACGCTTAGCCTCCATCCATCACAATGCTATCAACTGATATACACGTAATTCCATATAAAAAGCGATAAAATAAAAGCTGTTATCGATTTTTCAAAGCTATTTTTGAAAGAGATCGACTATCCATAACCTATTATATTTTCAGTGGTTCGTCTGAAAAAGTCTGCTTTGTTCAGTTTTTCTTTGTTTCATTCCATACAAATCTTGATTTAAGCTAATTTAAGTAAATTTATTCATGAAAAAAGGAGTTGCAAAGTTGTAATAACAGTATCGAAGTGTCCGAACGTAAAACGTTCGCAAAGTTTAAGTAGATATAGACGGTGAGAGCCTTTCTTGTCTCATACTGACGTACATTATGTGATTTTATGTTTGTAGTTTGACGAAAGGAATGTATCTGATTATTTCATTGCTGAACCAAGAAACATCTAAGTGAACATGTTTATTATTACCTACTCCCAAGTTCTCGACAGCATAGATTGACTGGTAGAGATTGTCAGTAGGCATTAGGTTCGCCTTTTGTAAAAAAATCCACAAATTTTACTGGCAATAAAGCGTTAATAAATAAGAACTGGCATTTTGGAATTTAGTTAATTTCATTTTCAAATCTTGTTAATTCTTCGAATACAGAATTTTTTGTTTTGTAGGTCCCACTAGGAACTAAACGTTAATTCGATTGTTATTATAATTTCTTACAATGCCCACTAATTAGCTCACTCATAATCTACTTAAACATAGCCTAATATTTCTTTTTCACTTGAATAACAAATGAGTGTGTAAAAAATCGCTATTTAAAATTATATAGTATACAGTTTAATAAGAACATAATATGCATAACAATAATTGTTGAGACTGTTTTAAATTCGATAATTTCGGAAAACAATAATAACCACGTTTCATAATGGTTTCATAATGGTCAAAATCGTTGTAAAAAAATCTTACTAAAATTATGGAACGCTTCTTCATATTCATGGTGTGATGACACCTATAATCGGCTACGAGAAAATCAACACAATTTCCTGTGTGTAAGACTTCACAGCTAAACTTTTAGGTCAAAGTTGCTAGCTTCCTGTGCACAGTACATTAGCGGCTACCAAGTTCCCATGATTCCTAATGTCGGTCAAATCCATTAGGGAGTTTACCGGAAGGGAGTAGTTATATCACTTTAGTTAGTTAACCATGACAGGCCAGTTTCAGTGGAAATTTAATGAGACCTCGAAAAGGCGGACCGCAATTTTTACCTTAAGATAATTTCCGTCTTTCTAACGAAATTCTGGTAGCCTTTATGAAAGAGTTTGTCCAGAATTACACTTATTTTAAACTTGCTTAATATGGTACGATAGAATCCTGTCAAAACATAACCTTAACTAACCTAACTTAACCTCCAAATTGCGTTTCACAATACTCCATCGAAATGTTTAAGCGCTTACAGAGAGCGGTATAAAGCTGGAATGTCTTTACGTCACTAGAATAGTTTTATTGTACCTCAGAGAACAATTCCTAACTACGTATAGCATTTGTAGAAGCGAAATCTGAAAATAAGTTGAAAGCTCTTTCGATACTTCTTTCAAAAGTCAATTGTAACGGAAACATTTTATGTTTTTGATCAACATATAAATATGTATTATGTAAATAGAGCAATTTCTTAAATGGAATAGGGTGAAACTTTTTATTTACTGCATGCGGGTTGGAAGGAAATTTGACATATACGAGTACACAACGTACTTTAGTCCTTAAGTCCTTAAGAGTGGCGACTCGCATACGCTAAGGTTACAGGTTCGGAGCATAAACTAATCATTTTCCAAACAAAATATACCTATAAGAAAAATTGTCTTTATTCGACAAACAATATAAGAAATAAAAAAAGATATATGATGTAAATACATATATATCATGTACGTATTCAATTATTCGACAAACTATGTAAGATATGTGTATATCAAAAAAACAAGCGCTGAACAATATCGGGAAAACGGCGTAAGCTATTTCAATGAAATTTTTATGACGGTATTAAACACAGGGCGCCAGTAATTTTGATGAAAAATTCTATTGAGACAGACCCAATCTTAAAAAACACACTCTACTTTTCTCGTAGGATATACAACTTTTTTTTGAATAGCTCTGTACAAATATGTATTTGATAGAAACTATATATGTAGATTTACGACCTAGCGCAAACAACTAACTACTTTTATTTAACAAAGAAACTAGCGTATCGCCCATTACAGCGTAATTTGTTGTACCGTACAGTTCAGTTATAACTGTTCACTAGAAAAACGCTTCTTGTCGTTCACCTCACTCGTTCTTAGTGAACTATAACATAAATGAGCACGTCGTTCTCCGCTCGCACCGCAGAAAAACTAGTTCTGATAGTTGTAGTAATCATTTAAAAGTTAGTGTAGGATTTATTATGAACCTAATTTATTCATATACATATAAATTGACGACAATTGTAAATATCATCCCACCGGGCCGGAGGGCGTCCTACGCGTTTGTTAACATAACCAAACCCACCACAGATGAGATAAAAGAATCGACATAGATAGCTATTGGATAATGGATTCTACTACCTTCAGTATTATTGAACTAAATCAGTTTTAAGGTAGACAATAAATTCATACAATTAATTAGTTTAAGTTTGTAAGTTTCTTTAGTGTTCCTAAAACCAGGATCGCAAAACAATATCGATCCGGACAAAATGTTGGACAACTTAAAGTACTTGTACATTCATTGCGGATGACCGAAATTCAGGAATCATCCCACGTAGCGCTACAGTAGAGTTTTCGATATATATTGTAGGTCTCTCGTAAAACTGTAGCCTAGAGTTTGTTACGCTTAAGCCGTTCAGTTTTTATGATAGCAACCACAAAACGTATTCAGCCTAAATATTTGCCTGATCACGATTCTGAACTGGGTAATGTGAACATGAAAATTCTGAATAGAACTCGTGACTTTCGAATATTAACCAGAAAAAAAATCAAAGATGTCCATCACAAATATGCTGAAGAATGATATTTTGATGCCTAACTCTTGTTAAATGTGAATCTTAGGAAACGCCGGACCTCTTGACCAATAAACGCGCTCGCATCCACTAGACAAACGAGGCAGTCAACTTATCTACAGATTTTAATAACACGTTGTCCCTGCTTATTTTCCTTTATTCGAAACTAAAACGGACACACACAGCATCATTACATCACAACTTATCGCGCCCCTGAGAACGATTCTCACCGAAGCTGAACTGTATGTTTATTGCAACGATACTGCAGAATAAACATTGCTTAAGTACCGTATGGAAAATTCTAACAAAATCCCAGTGCCATTGTAACAGGTTGTGAAGCTGTTTGTCCACATTCGTCCCTGGAATCGCTGCAAGTTTAATTTTTGACATTAAACAGCAATATTTGCATGTTTGACAGAAATGTCAGAAGACCGATATAACTTCGATTTATTTCCCAGGAGTAGCATTTATGATTTACAATAGGTAAGTGGGATTGCAAAATCACTTAGGACCTGATGTAGCAACCATTAAAAATATGGATCAATTTTTTCATATGGATAACATGGGTCAGTAACTTAACATTAAAGGTAGAAAGAGGAGCGTAGTAATCCTGTGTGTCACCTGTTATACTATACTTCCCATAGAAATAGGGATAATGTTTGGAGAGGATATTTGCCAGTAATAAACGTTTATCCCTCGAAATTACCTCAGCTTCTAAGGATGACACGGAAATAAGAACGAGTTTACATTCCACTTTACAAAGCAAACAACTCAACGCTCCGACCTTTTACGAGTAGGTAGCTCAAGAGTACAGTATTGCACCAACCCGCCTATTACAGGGAATTTTATATTTCTCTGACGGAAAGTCAAGTTAAGTAGACTTACACTGACTCACTTGTGTAGAGTACACCTTCCGAATTATATATTTTTATTAGAGTAGTACAATAAATAGTAGTGTAAATAAATAGTGTAAGTAATAAAGAGTAGTGTAGAACAAAAATATCAAATACAAATAAACATTATTTAACAATAAATATCAGTAAAGAATGCAGTTTTATTTCATCATTTCTTTGTCTAACAAGTGAATTTTACAATTGTTATGAGTGTTGTGTAAGTGACATAAAAATATTCTTATTATTAAGTATTGTTATAAAATCTTGGTCCTTCGACTTACATTGTTGCGTAACAAGTATTTTACGCAAGAGAACAGAGCATTTGTCGTAAATATTAAAATTGACGAAACTATCGACCCATTACTTACTTTAAAGTATTGAATAGCATATAAGGTACACAGATACATTTCCATTCTTTTCTCTATCCCCCTTCTCTGCAATTTGATGTTATGCCAACAGGAAAAGGGGACATGATTTTCTGTGTCGGCGACATGGTGTCTGCCCTTCACGATAGTGGAAGCTGGAGGAAATGTATGAATAAAGCCTTTGTTTGTTATTTCGATAGTTATAGATAATTCATATGATATACATCCTAAAAGTATGTAGTAGATAAAAATATACATACAAATTAAAAAATCAATTTATTTACTTAAATAATATTTACTTAAAAATCAAAATATTTTGATCTATATTATCAAAATTCGTGTTACAAATATTTGCCCTGGGTGGTAAGTAAAAATACAACCTCCGACTCAGTCAGTGCTGCAAAAGGTCGGTAAAAGGGAAAAAATGGATATAACTTGGACGTATCTGTCCTCGAATTTGTATCCCATAACACGTTTAGTAAATGAGCGTTGAATTTAAAACGGGTTTTCGCATTCGAATTTAAAGATTCAGGACATTTGGGACACAGAACGATGTAACGCCCGTGCCCTACCACGATCCCGGTGATTTAAAGCGGGATTAAAAATTCTCTAAACATCGAACTTTATTGCTGACACATTGAACACGTCGGTTCGAGACGCTTTATTTAATCCAACACTTTAAGTATTCTTTTATAAAGCAGATTTAACATACTCATTCAGAGATATAGGATTGATATTGAAGAGTTGATTATACAAAGATATTTTCATGGATATTGGTGATCAACTACGATTGTTCTGCCTGCCTCAAGATGTGGTTTCAAAACTTAACGCCTATATCTACACCGTTGAGACCAAAGCTGGAATCTTAAAACATTTGTAAAATACCAAATGATTAACCTTATTAAATGGGTCATTCCAATGAATGATCGCAAAAGAGCATTGGAACGTAGAAGCAATTTTTACGTGTGAAATTTAGGATTCAGAACACTTGGGATTCTAAAATGTGACATTCGTGCTCTGACACGATCCCAGGGACTTAAAATGGGATTAAAAAGAACTCCAATGCGCAAAACCCACTCAGAGACAGATTTTACGTTTTAAATATTTTAGGTCACATACATGTATTTATAGTTCCGTTCTAAATATCGATATCTCATGGACTAAGGACTAAGGACTAAAATGCTCCTATTAGTAAAAATTTTACGTTAGTGTACATTAGGAATACTTATTATTAATCATTATTATTTGTTTGAAAAACACAAAAACCTCTGATGCACACACACACACACAAAACAAAATTTCAAAATGGGGTTTCCATAAATGTGGCATTTAAACCTGCACAGAATTTCATTTCACAATATTTAGTCGGGACATTTAAGGACGGGACAAGTGGTTATATTCTATTGTGGCCACCTATAACCTTTAACCGTTTAACCTAAATAACATGACACCCGTATTTTCTGTAAGGGATTGGCAGAAGTGTGTAGAACTCACCCACTATTCATCCGTTATATAGTATGTCCCATCATGGAACAGCCACCCTATTGCCGTACATCATACATATGCCATACGTCCAATTGAATCTTCTCTCAATTCCGCTAACCTTCAAATTAGATCGAAATAAAATATCCGTTTGTGGCCGTCAAGCAAATTGAGTACGAAATACGACTTTAGAGGCAAGTTCGTGAGTAATGAATATTTAAATATGCGAAAGGAATTTCGGTCGAGTCGCCTGCAATGCGTCCCGGGAGTATTTGTGATTTACTACTCGCCCGGGACACGTAAGTTGTTCGAGAATTTTTGCACGCCCAAGAAATTAAAATAGTTACTCGCTGATTTTCGTAACGCAGTGAATGTATCGTCACGTATGAATCGTCACGTCTGGTCTCTTATGGGGTAGACAGGAATTTATGCTAAATACGTATGTATTTCTTTCCTACAAACTTGATCCGCTTCTTCAACATTCATCATTCTTTTTATTAGCGATCTTAATATGAAGGTAGGTATGACATTAAAATTACAAGATAATTAAAAGGTAATTTAAAAAAAATCTAAGGTGTGTGAAGTCTGCCAACCCGTACTTGGCCAGCGTGGCAGACTATTGCCTTAACCCTCCCAATATGAGAGGAGATCCATATTCCAACAGTGGAATGACAAAAGGGTCGATGACTCGATAAAAATAGTAGCGAGGATGAGATCTGTAGAATCAATATGTTTAAGCGGTCCCTTACTAATCATGCAAAGAAAGTTGAATGTCATATATTTCTAACCTCACAACCCTGTCATGTTCCATGTACATTCACCATATGTATGCCGGTTTTATATACTTCTGACTCTTCTATGAACCAGTGTCTGACCTATTTGAAATAGGTAAGTCTGTCTCCCTCGACATTTGTTATTTTAATATCTTAACATCAACATTTTATTACTATTGTTTATATCACCACATTTTATTATTACTATCACTATGATCCATTTTATTGTTACTGCTACTGCGGTATCAGTCCTCCATAGAAACAAGTTTCAAGGCCCCTCGAGTCCACAAACAGCTAGAATCGATGCAGTTATAACCATTTTCCTTACGAGGGGTCAAAACAAGAACACTCGATATCGATGATGTTGGCCTACTTTCAAACTGTTATACGAATAGAAATAAAATGTCAGGCTGCATAATTACGAGTGGGTAAAACTGTTGACTTCTCATCACACACACACACACACACACACACACACACACAAACTCTTCTCTCGACTCACACAAACTCAGAACGGCCACCACCATATTAATCTTCACGAGTAGCTTTTTTCAAAGCTATTATTATGAAAATTACCCTTATTACAAAAATTCTAAAAAATGTGCGTCAGTCTTTTTTGAAAATTCAATATTTATGTCCTTGTCACTATCAAAACAAAACACCAGAATCAGAGAAGAATGATCCTCCCATCTTTTACCAGCTAACGTCATTAATACTGCATTGATTATGTACTACCATCCTTTTCAATGAAGTCCAAACGACTCATTTATTAATGTAACCACATACATATAATGTCCTAATGTACTAGAAAAAAACTAATAAACGTAACTTTAAAGGTTGGCGAGTAGTATATTCCCACGTTTCACCAGTTACGAAAAATATATATTATAACTTAAAATATATGTAATACGGTTCTTACGTATACACTTATGTATTTCTCTCCGTTTATTTTCTCTGAAATATCCCTGCCTCTGTTCAAAAATTTCCTTTTACATGCATGCCTTAGAATATTTTAGTGTTTGTTTATAATTACAAGGTTTATTAATATTAGAATAATTTACAAATCTTATTCCACCTAAAAGACATTTCTAGGATTTACGTGACGTACCGTATCTGAATAATATAACAGTTGTCCAGTAGTCAGCGCATCGCACGGCGCGACCCGTTTTAATATTTTATTTCGTAACAGTATAGATTATTGGATTGGTGGTATATTCGTAAAATCGAATATCAAATTCGTAATAGAAGTATAATATTAAAAATAGAAGCAACAAACAGAAAATAGAAGCAACAAATAATAATAACAATTTTGGACATCTCTGACAATACTATCTGGGCAAAGCCTGAACTACGATTAGAAAACAGATAAATAAAATTAATTTGAAACCTACGTACGGAATGATCACTAGTGCTTATCAGAGAAATATTTGTATTTGGTGAAAATCGAAGCCAGATCAATCCTTAGGTTCACTAACTAGTGAACCAACGAGCGAGTCCAACAAAATTCTCTATCTCATATAAACCATACAACTGGCACTTGGGCAATATGTGGCTTTGTCCTAAAACGGTCACATTCTGAGAGGAGTAGTATAAAAGGGCTGAGGAGTAAAAAAGTTCATCATGTTAATCCTGATAATGATGATAACAATGCTGTTAATGATGATAATGATAATGATGA
>DWFV01001942.1:0-10429 GCA_018246775.1 Parelbella machaon machaon | reverse complement strand
AATTATAATAGAGCAATAAGTTTGCGCGAGAAACCCAGACAGACGTGAAATTAGAGGGGAAGGTTAATGAAAAAGCGTTTCCTAGCAACCACTGCCAAGAATTTACAAGTGTAAAATGTGTACCGTCAAATTCACAAATCTTGATTTGTAAATATTTCTAATAACGAATTGACATGGCAAATAATAGTCATTTCTGTTCATTTTTATCTGATTTGTACTAACGCCTTTTCTTTTTCCGAATGGTTATCTACAATGCACATGTTCGTATCCCAACTTGCCCAAGATATCGTGACATCATATTGACAAGTATTGCCATAGATTAGCTAACCAAAATTGCCCGCGTAAATGACCAGTTAATTCTATTCGTTTGATTATAATGTTACGTCTCATTATAATTATACGTATCAATTATACTTACAATACCAATGATCTTCCAATCAATAATATGCTGTAGCTAATTGTAAGTAAGTAGTTGGAAGACTATGAAACTACGACGACTATCAGTCAGCAGTAATGACGTCAATCGACATCGTCACGTCAATATAAATGCAAATTTAACGGTCACAAAGTCAAGGAGTTAATAAATAAAATCACCATTGTTACATAGATGGTTATTTATTATAAAATATGACACATTCTTTGAACTGTTTTTTACAGTCAATTGAAACGCACATAGCAAAATTGTTTAACCAACTGAAGTTTGCGCCTGCCTTATTACGATAAAACATTCATATCAAAAACAAATAAAATTTTAAGTATTATTTTCATTGATAACAGTAGACAAGTCATACAGTCAATACTTCGTCACACAGAATATGACGTACCTATAAGTCAACTGCACAACCACACATAATGCCTTAATGTAATAGAGGTACAAAAACATAAGTCTTTTAGGATAAATTTCAAACTGTGAAATGTACACCATCCATTACATCAAAATGTGAATGTAATCAAATGGAGGTGTATTTATAATAATAGTAAATAAATTAAAACAAATTGTAAATACCTAAATACATATTTACTATTGCTTAACACGAATTCTTACAAGCACTTCGGACAGGATATCACGTCTTTCAAAATTCATCGAAGATAACAAGAACTGGGGGTGGCTTGACATTAGTCACTTGAACAATCCGAAGTGAAGTATGGTGGACTATGCTTTAGACCTGCCTTATTTTCGGAATAAGGAAGAGCACCATACATATCATCTCACGATTGCTTTGTAGTTAACTGCCATTTCCAGTGCTCTGTTTCTTTATAAATTTCTGCAGTCATGTATACTGCAAGAGCTATACAATGAACTTCCGATATTTTTCGCTCTACACACATTTACGCTGTAGATGTTTAAGTCATATTTGTTACTACTTTAGGAATATTGTTTTGAAAAAAACATTAATTTAATACGCTGACTTCATGTTACATATACTTCAGTCTTAAGGACAATGAATATAATGTGAATGATGTCACTATAACATCATGAGGGAACATAAATGATTTAGTACCGTCATCTAGTCTTAAAATCATATGTGAAATATGCATTCCAGTTTGAGGTAGACTAAGGCCTTAAACCTTTTCAGTCTGGATGAGACCCGTGAAGGGCTGGTGATGATCACTTCACTGATGATGTATAAAATGATAAGAAATGAATACCAATCACACAAAGTGCAAATACAAGGACTTTTTTATCGCAATTTATGAAATATAACATACAGCAGGCACCAAATCTTCAGTCGGCGAAGCGTACATTGATACTACTTTAGAACATTCGAGAACTACAGGAAATAACTTTTGGACGCAAACACAACACTTCGAAATACGATAAACTTTAGGAATCACGAAAATCACCGTACGTTTTGAAAACAAAATGGCACATTGTATAGAAATCAAAACAAGCTAATTGTGCTGTGTTAAGGAAGAGTTGAAAGGTATAAACTAAAACAAAAATAAAAACACCCTACAAATTATAATATCGCATAGAGTAACAAATATAGAATGGCTTTAAAAAAAACTCTCTGTAATATAAAAAAATATCTCAATCAATAAATAAATTAAGAAAAATAATACACAAAGAAATAATAAAAAAAACTCAATCAATGTACAATATTTACACATCGAACATTATTTGTATATAGAAAATTGCATTTTCGAAGGTTAGCAGAGGGGAAGGTGACATTAATAAAAAAAAATCAATATAAATTAAATACGAACGCGGTACGTTCCCGCGCCGTGAGATCTTAAGAGTGAAGCGAAAAATTTCTAGCAAAAATAAAAGGTATCAATTTTCAACTTAAAATTGGCTTTATGTCTTTTTCGATTCAATAGTAAAATATAAAAAATTCCCTTGCATCGTCCCCCGAGCGGCCGCGCGCTCGTGACGTACACCATCGTATCGATAAAAAATTACGTACATACACCTTAACTAGGCTTAATGGAGTCGTCTAAATATATTAAATGTTACACTTAAGAATAGTTTACAATGATTCCACGTGTTGTGTTCACAACGCGAACGTAAGTAAAAACCCATCGAAATCGCATTTCACCGTGTTATATACGACGTTTTCGCAATCGGATTCGCAAATGATAAAATTGATCACACGAACCGTTATACACGTCCATTGTAAAAATCATTTTATTGCACACGTTCGAAATTCAAACAAATTAATTTTTAAATAGCACGATAAAATGAAAAATGTTAGCAAGCATATATTTTTTTTAAACGTTCAATATACATCGTGTAAGGTTATAATACGCTTTTATTGGATGGAAGTATCATAACTTTTACGTGTATTAATAAGTAACATAGCTATTATGAAGGAACGAAAAGAAAAAATGTATAAACAACACCTGGAACGTTCCCGGCACGATCAAACGCCTTCGGCCAATAAATCGAATGTTACAAAGCTCATGCAATGAATCGAAACGAAAAAAGAGCGAGACGCAAAGCTCGGACGTTTCACATCGTGGGCATGATTGATCGTGTCGGGACACCTTGCAACGACAACACCTAAGCACGAAAACGGACACCGAAAAATTGAAATGTAAAATATTTACGTTTACACATTATTATATATCACTACTGACACCGACGTTACAATAATTATATATTATTATATTTTAGTATAATGTTATATAATTGGTACAAAGCTGACGTCCTTACATAACTATGGAATATAAAATTAATGGCGTAAGCCCGCAGTGGGGCAGCGTGGTGCGGTGTGCTGCCGCGCGGGCCAGCGGCTTAGCGACGGCTGATTAAAATAACGTTACGTACTAAAGCTAAATATCATATAATGGAAAAAGAAAATACTCTACATCAGTCTATCCATAAACACTTAATATACATAATAGGCCAAAACGCCATACGAGAGGTTTACCTCCGTATACATTTAAATAATGACATTTTTAATAAATAAAATTAATAGAAAAAATAATGTATAAAAAATATGTATATGGGAAAATGTGATGATAGATAAATTTATTTTGTGATTCGCTAATCAGGTAATAAATAAGCACGTAATAAACGAGCAAAAAATGTAAAGTGAATTGCAAAGAAAATAAAAATCAATTAGTCTTTTAGTCATCTCGAGACCGCGTGTACGTATACCTGTATGATTATACGGTGGAATTGATCCATTCGTACCTGTTGATCAAGCCATATGAACTGCTGCCAACGAACACCACGTTTCTTACCAAGTTTTAATTTTTTTAATAATCCTCCTAAAATAATGATACAAAAACGAGAGAAATATAATTTAAAAACTTACAATTAGTTAAATTTTAATTTGGTGAGCCTAATGCCATACATCAGGCACGATTCCAGATTTAGAAACAGTTGTAGAAATTCTAAATCAGAAAAATCTCATAGCATCCGACCCGGGATTTGAACCCAGGACCTCCCGATCGGCAGTCGCGCTTGCAACCACTCGACCAACGAGGCAGTCACAATAGTCACAAAGCAATAGATTTCAAAATAACAACTAAATTTTTTCCTAGCTGACATTTAGCATTAAAAATTAGAGCCAGAAAATACAAGACAAACGAACTATTTGCTAAGCAAAAGAACGTTTAATGTACGATTATTGGCATAGTGTAAGTTGCAAATAAAAAACATGATAAAATGATAAGCAAAATATGCTACACAGTTGTGTTGCCTAAATCTCAGGAATAAAAAATAAGTTTTGATATAGATTTCAAAGAATTACAAATGTAGAGTTCCTCGGAATAAAGGGCAGTAGAGGGCAGGTTATATCATTAATTTCCCGACGGAGCTCGCTCCATATTTTATTGTTGTCCAACTCAATATGCGGGTGAGCAGAACATAAAAATTGAAAAAAATGTCGCTCATTTTTGGAGATGCGCAGGAGTTACAGCAAATCCCTGACTTGTGATCCTTGTATTTCGCTAATACAGTATTGTATAAAAATGGCATTTCTTCAAATTATCATAGTCTGTATATTACAAGTAAAGTTTATATAATATGTAAACTCATTATATATTGACTGTAGTGACACATATGTCTACACGCATTTTTACATTGATACATACTTTGCAGTGACTTTATAAATGTAGATTAAATTGTTCACGACTCTTCGGTGTTTTGCTAAATAAAGTTATAAATATAAGACATGAATAGAGGGAGGTCACATTGAGATCTAATACAAAAATAAAAAACGTAAAACAAAGATCAGCGTTCTTAATTACGATTCCGATTCATAAATGGATTGTAAAAAATATGTAACTAACAATTACATTTCATTACGATATCGCATTAAAGTTTCCATATATTACACTGGAAAGTAACATTCCATATCTATCTTTAATACATTTTTCTTATAATCAACTCGCACTTCACCAAAAACTGTAGCTACGAATGTTCGCCCACGCGACGTTTCATTTTTTGCGATCCAAATTTTGATTAATCGTTTCGCCTTGTTCTTCCTTCTTTTTGTATTTTTATGGTTTTTGGAGCATCCCTTTTTGCTAAATCGTGGAACCATTTATGTTGTAAGAATTTTATCCTAACGAACAATGTAACAGTAGGATTTTATATAGCTTTTATGAATGACGGTCATGTGATTTGTTAAGGTCGAAATAAAATAAATTCTAGAGATTAGCTTTAGCAAATATCGGATTTAATTGTTATTTAGGAAAATTTGGAGAATATTTCAACCGCATATTTCTTTTTAGATCGATTCCTGCAGTCTCGTTCCCGATAAATATTAACTAGCTAAATATGTTGTTAACCAATAATATAAACTCTACCTATTGACTGATATCCACATTACTGTTCGAAGTACCTACGTTGTTTTTGATTGCTACCTCCTCGTTTACAACTTTGTTGATGTAAACATTCTGGAGATATTATTTAATTGTCTATCATAGAATTGATTTCAAAAAGTAAGAGAGATTACTTAGAGAATCAACAGTACAGGCAGCAATCTCAACTCAACCGCCCTTTAATGATTTGCGAATAGGACTCTAGGATTAAATTATTACTCTAATAGAATTTTCAATAAGAATTATCGAAATTGTAAAGTTAGACTCTATTTTTTTTAGTTGTCTGTTGCAGAACCCTTTGTCCGACAGCTAACCATAGAGGCATGTGTTTAAAACGTACCTACCAGTTTTTACATTATTGTGATCCGATTCTGAGGAGGCATTGAAGTTGCGCACGTAAATATGTAGAGTTCGAACTTAGTAATCAGGAGTAGGAACACAAAGGTACATGTATGATTTTAACTGAAACTTATTTTTTTTATACAAAAGAAATGTGTACAGACTGCAGCGCTCGTTAAATACCAATTGACCGGAGTTACCGTCAGTAGCAAAAATATATTCGTATGAAATATAATTTAAGCCTGAAAAGACTATGGACTTAAGACATTTTTAAACAACATTACGATGCCCTTACATATTAGTGATCGCTCAAATAACCAAACAATTCATCTAAAGTTTATGAACCAATCATACAAATAATAGAAATAAAATCAAACTCATTAAGCCCCATCATAATAGAATTTAATTTCGAACCACCAGGGTATAATAGCTATTTAACTGTATATTATTTCTTCTTCAGATACAGATGTCTGGACCTTATTATCGACATTATTGTATATTAAATTCAATAATAAACATAAGGCGTTAAGTTGACACTCACGCAGACCATAAAGGAAACTATGAATATAATAAATGTCTGTAGTTCATGCTTAAATTCGTCTAGTGATGTCACAGAGAAGAAAGCACCGCACAGTATAGAGAGATATCGATAACAATTTAGAGCAATATGTAACTGACAAAACGAAAAAAAACACAATGCTATAAGCACCTTGATGAACGACTTCGAAGTCATACATTGATAATTTGCACTTCAAGTATCATCATTCAAAAATTGTTTGCAACTTCACAATTAGGTATCACGCGAAAGTACCCTTTATTGCAAAGGCAGTAAGACGATTTTAGTGTGCGTATCCAAATTTTCTTATACTCTCACATTCTGTACAGACAATTGAACTGCATTCGAATACAATAACAAATAATGGAATCATTTGACACGATCTCTCAAAATATTGTTAGACCAAATGTGCAATGATTTCTGCGGTACAAGTTATATGTGTAAGCGACAGCGGACTCATTTTCAATCACTTCCTACTTATATGAAATTACATAAACTAAAATAATAATGCTATCATCGTATACATAGATTCAAATTACGCATTATATGTCCAATTCAATGCAAAAGATTTTCTTAATAGCGCATAATTTATACAACGTCTTCTATTGAAAATTATAGACTTCGTATGCGTTGCTTATGATGTTAATACGATATATTTTATGTATAGGAGAGTAAATATAAGAAATATTGAAGGCATAGGTGTTTTTAGTTGACTTTGAACATTTAAAGCAGGTTAACCCGTTACTCATGAAAAGTGTTCACTTATTGTTTATAAGATTCATTAGGATGTAAAAAGAATTTAAGTTAATTCATTGATGCATTAAAAACCAACCCTAAATCGCTGCGCGTCCCTGTCTTAGTGACATATCAAAACTGCAACGTAAGGACACAAAGAAATGTTAAGTGGGGGGTCCATTCGACCCCGAGTGTGCTCGAACAAAAACGTGTCAATATTGTGAACAATGTTTTCGTCCGCTTTGTGGCCGGCGAAGATAAATTGTTATCGCCATTCTCGAATAATATAGTATAATTTGTTGGGATTAGTCTGATGATCGGCGTAACATGGATAAGGTAGATTATTTTATTATAATGCATGCATTTTATAAATTTAAAAAATCTTAGTTAACAGTGCTGGTGTTAGTGTTGCGTGTATAATAATAAACTGATTTTGTCAGGGATATCTCAAAATGACATGAACATTACTTCAAATACACATATCATTACATACAATTAAGAATGTATAATTTAAGTCACATTTATTTGGATAGTAAAATTAATTGTAAAATGCCAAGTTCATTATATATTTCACGTCTTTAATAAAAAAATATACTGAATTAATATTTATTCCGATAACTTTACCTACTCGATTATTCCAAATCGAATACATATAACTTTTACACATTATTAAATTATCTATTTTAACTCAACGATAGTACTCACATCGATTACGTTATTTAATTAATACATTTCATAATAAATACAGCATGATTTATTTTACTACAAAATTTTATTTAGTCATATCCATGACATTATTTCTCCCGCTACCGCATCCTAACCGCATCAAGCGCAGTTTACCCGTCACCGCCTACCGAATACCCGCTATTGTCGCTAAGCATCTGTTTATATGGACGTGGGTAACTAACGACTCTACCAAACTGTACAAAACCAGGTGTCGATTATTATCTCTTTTCGTTGATATATTTTTATGGTTGATCCTTTCAGACAACACTATTCGAGCTAAAAATACTGAAGCTAATAGTGTTAGTAAGTTTTCTCTATAATAATAGAAAATAATTAAATCTAGTGAAAAAATGGTTATTATATGTACATGTACCGGGTTAACTCACGTACGTTTTTCGGGATGGCTCATGGTCGGATTGGAACATCTCAAAAAACGCACGTGAGTGAAGCCGGTACAAATCATGTGTATAAATACCCACGAAACATTTAATAGCAAAATTAGTAAAAAAAAATTTAGGGATAAAAAAATTAAAATTTTTAGGACTTTTACGAATGGCTATATCTTCCTGAATAGTGCTCGTATCGTAGTAGTAAAATCGGCTATTTAAAACTTGAAGTATCTAGTTTTGAGATCTGGAGCTGAGAAAATTTGGAAGGCAACATACACATATTGTTCAATCCTAATAAATACCGTTTTTTGATGTTCGATGAAATTGACATTTGAGAGTCTTAGAGGCTCACATGAAACCGAGAAACTCCTAAAAATCAATAAATGATTAAATAGTTGTAAACAATGTAAGAAAAATAATTACTGATCTGTCCAAACGAACATGTAGGTAGGTAATATTACAGTCAAAATTCGACCCTACATAGGGAAAAACGCAAAGTTAGTATTCTTCTTCCGCTTACTTTACGTTTACCATTTACGTTTAGTTAATAAAGTAAATTTCAAAATATGATTTTATTACTCTTCTAGAGGTACATGTGCAGAATACTTTCCTACTAACAGTTAACTTTAGACATTTCTAACTTAATACAACGTGTACAATCTACTTACGCATCGAGGACAGAATCGTTTTAACTAATCTACAAATCGAACACCGCATTTCAATCGATCGTTACAAAACTGTTTTGCAAAGAACTCTGCTGTTTATCTAACTCATTGCAACCCCCTGGAATACACATAGGTATACACATTCGCGATGAATCCTCGCGAACAATATCCATGAATATAACAATCAATATTATCACGATCATCAAACATTTATCATACAGACAGATAACAATCATCACCTGGTCTATTTGTACAGTATTTTGGTAGAGTCAAAGAGAGATCGTTTGGCTAAGGAACATACATAAATAATATTTTTATTGTTATGCTATTCAAACTATAAAATCAACCACACATATATGTACCTATATAGGTATTAAAACCACAAGATTTGATTGTTACTGTAACATTTCTACAGAGATACATATAGATACGACTGGTGGAGAATAACCCTCACACCTATTATTTTGACGCAATAGAGAAAGCATTAACAGAGTGTAAAATTTGTATTACTCACACATTCAACCAAAGCCGAGAGATTCTGTGTAACTACTTAACCTCCGACTGCTGCGTGCCACGTGACTTCTCGCCCAGCGCCAGTCATACAACTTCATCTTTTGAATTATATAAACAAGCTTAGGCAATAGTTTTATCCTCAATATCACTATTATACATCATAAAACCTCGCAAATATATCCCAGGCTGTCTATAATTTCTAAGGACTTAAGACTTTCTTAATCGTCCCATTTGTCATTCCACTGTTGGAATATGGGTCTCCTCTCATATTGAGAGGGTTAAGGCCAGAGTCTGCCACGCTGGCCAAGTGCGGGTTGGCAGACTTCACACACCTCAGAATTATTTTTATTTTTTTATAAATTCTAAGGTGTTAATATTCTAAGGTATTAATGTATAATTGTATTGTCTTTTAAGTGTCGAAATGATAAATTAGACTTTCCTCCCGATGAATGGCCGTATGAGGTAAATAATTATGTGTTTTACTTTGGCAGATATGTAAAGCAGCTCGTGGCTGCAATGACTGTTTAATAACAGTCATTATATTTTAAGAAGGAGGCATTTAAAATCTCTTGTTGCATTTAATGATCGGCACACGAAATTAAAATGCCTCAGGACATAGTAGATTGTTCTTCGTACTCTCCAGCTACGACGTTAAGATTCGTAAACAACAGTCATATTAGATAGCTACTCGACAATACAAGACATCTCTAATTCAGCTTTCTCTTTCGATAACTTAATGCAGATTAACATAATTTCTAGAATTTTCCCAGTATCTATATACTCTTCGAATACTATTAAGTAAAATTAAATATCGATTATAATATATTAATGTGCATCATTTAATATAACGTTTACATACAGTTTAATATACAGTTTTATCCGAAGATTGCTAGTGAAATGTTATTAATTATAATAATTTGTGATTTGATCATTTTTTAATATATCCAGACTGCTTCGTTGGTCGAGTGGTTGCAAGCGCGATTGCCGATCGGGAGGTCCTGGGTTCAAATTCCGGGTCGGGTGCTATTGGATTTTTCTTATTTAGAATTTCTAGTAGTGACTCGGAGTCTGGATCTGTACCCGGTGAATGGCAATAGGCTCACCACCTATTCCATGGGACTTAAACGTAACTGGTGAAACGTGGGAGTGTAGATAGGGTAGACTGGGTACGATTGTGACAATTTTCAGTTGATTGCTTACAGTTTTGTCAGTATGCCACTAAGCTGAAC
>DWFV01001941.1:0-10431 GCA_018246775.1 Parelbella machaon machaon | reverse complement strand
AGTAACATGAGACGAGCCTTATAGCATTACAGATAAATAGAACGATTCAGCGTTAGATGCAATCTTGTACCGGAGCTTACTACGTGTAACAACCGACTTCTTTACTTACTAGCGAATGAAATTGAACCTGAGGTGGCTCGTCTAGTACATATTTAATGGAAATTAACTTAAAATTAAATCATGTATATGTTATGTATGTACGAGTATGTATCAGAATTGCAATTCATATGTGCTCTATAAGAGGTTGGTCGATAATTCCATGTATGTCGATTATTTTGAAATCCATTGATTACTTTGTCCAAAACAGCCAGTCGTTTAACTTGGCTATAACGTCGTGACTACATGGCATTCTCCGTAATATTTAAACACGTGTAGGTGTCCTATTGTAGAAAAAAGTATAAAAATTTGATCTGTCAATATGACCTGTTATTTAATATGATCTGTCCATGCATAAGTAAGATACCATCATGGAAGCTTCACACGTTAAGTTAGTGACGCACATTTTAAATTGAGCGAAAGGAAGGTTTATTCTAAGCAAAATACATCGTATAAAGAATTTAAACATACAATTACATCAAAACATTAACAGTGAAGGGTAAAACGGAACCGAAGCGCGATAAAACGACCGCCACGACTCGGCCGCTGCGTGCATCCGCGTTCATGTTTCTTATTCGGAGCCAATTTATACCAGCTTCATTGCTCTTACGTCTCTCATTTGCTAAATATAACGTTACAATCGATGCCCATCTATCCACAGTTTAATATATAACATCAGCAGTAGCAGTGAAAATGACCCGCTTTGCATTTGCACTTGGTACCGGTGTGCCAGTCCTCTATTACCGCCGTCGTCCGGGGAGCCGGAGAACAACCATTTGTCAGACGGGCCCCCTCGGCGCACTCGCACACGGCTGCTGGCGTTATCTTTACAGATTATCGCAGTCAGTACCCTTGAGCGTGACAAGGACAACAACAGATATCGTGATGTAATTCGCAATAGATACGACTTCAAACGAAATATTGCAGCGTGAAAAAATCAGCTGTCGGCGGACAGAAGTGTCTCGGATTGACAGCTGATTGGAACTTGTAATAGTGGCCTTTGTATATTTTATTAGTGCGTGAGTTAATATCCGAACATTGAAAATAGACATAGTATCAACAATTTTCTAATTATAATAGCAAGTGAGTGTAAGCAATTTGCGTGGGCGTGAGGACAGCGCCCAAAATAGAAGATGTTGGCATCGGTTCCTTGCAGTATGACTGTGTGGCGGCTCGTAGCCCGACCCCATGTGACTGGCGACCAGTAAGACTTCAAGAACTATTTTTAATGAATGCTATTTTATGCAAATGTTACGTTAGCCGCAAAAACGATTGGCTTTTGAGCATAATTTATAGATTTCGAGTAGTAGTATCCCTGAACGTAACAGCCTATACCATTGATTCTATGTAAAGCGAACTGAAGACACTGAACAATAGCATTCTTCAGCATTATTTGTCACATGTTTACAGTAAATTGGGAATAAATCGTGCGGCAAGTGAACGGAACGCCACGAGATGTTAACGGAACAAGAGGATTGGGCAACGATAGCGCATGCTTGCCGCGACGTGGCCGCAGCGCCACGCGCCTGGGCGAGACGCGGGGGCGGCCTAGCATCTCTCCACAGCCGCCTTTGGAATATACAACAGAATCAATAAATATCGAGACAGGCTTCAATAACGTTGAAATATTCTTTGGTGTTGACGAAGCATGCCCTACATACATCACGCTGAGATTATGTTATGTGATCAGACAAACATTTATTTCCACTATCCAATTCCGGAAATACTAAAATTATTATTATTCGTGAATATTGGATAAAAAATACATCCAGTGTTTATGGAAATGTAGGCAACATAAGGAGGTATATAAATTAATGGATCTACATAGTTAAGATTGTCCGCGCGAGAACCGGTCCACTTAGAATGATATTATTGACGTGGGTAAGGAGTACCACCATGTCTGTTACGCTGTTCGATTGTACTCGACGTAGCTCTTGGTTTCTCGTTGTATATAAATCATCACTATAAATTTCATGTGCAATTTCGTTTAGAAAACTTGAATATTTTTAAGGAAGATTTTTTACAAACAGATAAAAACAGATAAAAAATAGAGTTTTATGTGCCAAAGCTGTTTGTTAGTCCTATACAATAAGTGAATTATTGCATTTACGTTAGAGTGAGTATTGTCAACTGGTCACCTGCTATCGATCTCCAAACTCATCACAGAATTATAATAGCGCTGCACCGCAACCGTGCGGGGTGTGAGCTGGGAAGAAACTTACCATAGCTAAGAAGATACGATAAATAGCAATAATATCAATAGGACAGCGTCGCGAATTTTTGTCTGTACTAAAAATAATTTGATTTGCGGTCTTGACAAACCAGAATAAATACCTAATAAATAAACCCAGAATTCAGTTTTTGTTCCCTTACGTTACCTCTACTGGACACTTCTTACGTGATTTTAAACTTTGTACTCATAGTACTTTTTCATTATCTTAATATGTAAAACCTTCCTTACTTACTTTAATAAGTTTGAAACCTTAACACCTTGAACTATCCCTTTCCCCGTTTACAGTTGGAAGTGATACGAGACACGTCGGCCAACATTCGATACTGAGGATGTGGTTTGGTCGAGTCGGCGATAAGGTTCTAATTGGCTGTAGCCATTATGAGCCATTGAACTACACTTATATTTACTTATCGGCTACTAATTGTTTCGACGGACCAAATGCAATCATTATTGGCAAGTTTTCATCACTATTATTGTTGTCAATAAATAAAAACAAAAATGTGAGCCAATCAGGGGTACTCAAAAAAGAACATCGACTCAAAATTGCAGAGAATTTTGGAACAAGATACATACGCGTTATGTAAAACAGATTAATATAAATATTTAAATGTACAATGCCAACCGAAAATAGCTGGGTATGACAAGGTTGGAAGCTACATAATTTTGAAATGATTGATGGCAAGACGGTACAAAAACAGTTTCATGATTGCAGAGGTATGGTTGTAACAATTGGAATTATTTCTGTTAATAGAAAGAGTTGAATATCGCAGGTAATTGTGGAGAAAAATCTGAGTATTTGTATAAACCGAGAGAGAGCTGAAAGTTGCCGAGTACCGGTTCTATTCATTCGTTTTTGAACGCGCGCCAACAGCGAGCTAACGACGAACAGGAAAAAATAGCCATGTCAAATGTTACGTAACTGATATCACCCTCCGCAATATACTTTGCAACAATAGCTTGTACCGCTACATGTTTATTGATGAGCTGATTAGAGCACAAATGAGGATTTTGGGACCTCGCTTGGACTGCTTCTTGCGAAGATCTATGTTACCTTTGGCAATTAAATTTGACAGCATATACATACCTCCAAATTGTAGTTACAACATTTCGGTAATGAACTACACGTCCACGAGATGTATAAACGGCGACACGATATACTATTCCATATCGGGCTAGGAACATTTGATTTTCGAATTAGAATATCGTTGTTCACATTCCTGTGGGAATATGTGCTACAGTCATTGGCAGTCAACGACCTCGAATTCACAGGAAATATACGAATGGTATGCCGAGGTATCATTCTCTGGCTTACTGGTAACAAATGTTTTGGTTCAATCCTGGCGTTGAAACGAACTTTACTTTATCGATTTGATTAACATAAATATAAATTCTGTGGTACGACTTTTGTTATAATACGTCCTTATCAATTTATATTAATTTTATTCATTGGCATTCTTACCTGTTGGGAAAACCAATATCCTTTCATCAACATCATCATCATTATCAGCGTATCTCAGTCCACTGTCCACAATAAGCAGTGATAACCTAGTGGTTAACAATTCAGCCTCTCACTCCGGGGGAACTGGGTTCAAATCCATGGCGCGCACCTCTTTACAAAAAAGTGCGTTTTAAGTTTAAATATCACTTGCTAACGGTAAAGGAAAACATTGTGAAGAAACCTGCACACCTTAGAATTTATAAAAAAAATAAATATCTTCTGAGGTGTGCGAAGTCTGCCAACCCGCACTTGGCCAGCGTGGCAGACTATGGCCTTAATCCTCTCAATATGAAAGGAGACCCATATTCCAACAGTGGAATGACAAATGGGTCAATTATTATTATTATTTTATTATTATATTCTGCTGCACGACAATACCTATCAGCAATTCAGGTCATAGTTCCTTTAATAGATTTCTTTGGGCGAGTGGTTGCAAGCCCCACTGCCGATCGGGAAGTCCTGGGTTCAAATCCCGGGTCGAATACTATTGGATTTTTTAAATTTAGAATGTCTGATAGTGACTCGGGGTCTGGATCTGTGCCCGGTGTATAGCAATAGGCTCACCATCTATTCCATGGGACTTAAACGTAACTGGTGAAACGTGGGAGTGTACTACACTCCTCTGATTACCCCTTCGGGGATTACAGGCATGATGTTACGTTTTATATTTGTGAATGTATTTTAATTATTACAGTAAAATTTGATTGTATTTATGACTTTAGCGTCCGTTACTAGCTCAATCTGTTGATGAGCTGCAGGCGATTCATTTATGAGCGAAACTCCCCTCAAATAAATTACCCAGAGGGACTTTCCCTTTGACCTGCCCCGAGATTGGACTTAATCCCGACCGTTCAAAATGTACGCCTAAATTAAAAATAAATTTCAAAGTTACATATTACCATCTCACTTATAAAATGTTTTCCACGAATTCGTTCCGTTTTTGCCTGTTTTGTTTTTGTTATTTACCGTGGAGTCAAAGCTTTATGAACATTGTTTGAAAAAAGAATGTTTGTGTCCAATATCAGGATTACATAATTCAAAAAAATGGCGCGTAAAACACGCGTAAGGTGAAATGATGATAAATCAATTTAAAATTGGAAAAAATTTTATTCCGGTCAAATAGTCACTTTTATATAAAATAACTTCTGGATTTTTTTGGTTTTTTTTATAACTACGATTAGTATATCATTTATTTATTCATTCACAGAAACAGTGATAAGTACAAATGAAAATATTTCAAATTGGTTAGGCGCATCTAATTTAACTTGTTTTTAATTATATGATATAGAATGAATTAGCGACGTATTATGCATAGAAAAAGAAGATATTTAATTATAATGTACAATTGTCTTAAAAACAATACTCATTGTATTCTTTTTAATAACAAAGATAAACTTTTATTAAAAACACAACTCAAAGGAATGAAGAAAAATTCAATTATTATTGTCAAGCATTCTGAGCGTAATACTCGGAGAATACTTTCAGGTAATATTAAAATTGAGGAAGAACTTTATTAAAGTCTATTTGAAGCGAAAGCAAACGTTTAAAAAGATGAATTATAATTTTATTTTTCTTTTTGTGATTCCGGAAGATTAAGACGTCGGATGAAAATTGTTTTCTAAGCATGCCGGTTCTCTTTGGAGAATTTTATACGATTGGCTTAGAGTTGCAACTTCGTCTTACTGTTCATTTAAATACGGGTCACATTCTAAAATTGATGGAATTTTTATCCGAAACTCAATCTTCAGGGAAGATACTGAGTGGCAGGAAAGTTAGGAGCCACCGATAATAGCGTACACGTATGGAGAGAGTGATGAATATAAAAAAGGCACGTGAAGCCGGGAAGGATATAAATATTTCGGACTTGATGCTCTCTGTCTACCGCATAAGGGACCTGGTGTGATGACACAATTTAAAAAAAAAAAATTTTTTTTACGGTTTATGTTTCTTCTTATGTCACATTGCTAGTTACATAGGTACTGTCGCTAGTCCCGCATCAGTAGCAAGCCTGGCGCATTCTTACTCATGTTCTTTAAATGTGGGTGAAGATACGGGTTGATGATGAAGCTGTATGGTATTATTAAGCCAACCTCAAAACCGGTGTCGAAGTTTAATAACTTTTGCTTAACGGTAATCGAAGTTTAACATGTGATAAGAAGTATGAAAACGCTCATGAAAATTTGTCACTAGCGACCTCTTATCGGATAACCGACCGCACTCAGCGTCGCTTCAGTATAATCGTCTGCAGTCTACAACCGTGTTGGGACTAGGAGCACATTCGGATATTCAGTGCTGTTCAGGGACAGATTGATAGGACAGCAACGGGTTCCATTGCAGTATATTTAGTGAATTGAAACACAAATCTACACTTTTTTTCATTAACTGGAGAATGTGATATTATCATAGAAATGGTGATGTGCTTTTGTTTCTCTTTCCGTAGTACTAATATTATTATTTATAAAGAAATGAATGTTATTCCGTTCCAACATGTCAAAGAATTCACTGGCGCGTACGTAATGCTTAAAATACAAAGTGGAGTTTTACTTGTAATTGTTGGTTTTATTAAATGTCTCTTACATTTTATAAAAGACATGTATTTTCGGTTTATGAATAAAAGATGCTTTAGTATGCAAATCAGAATTGAAAGGCATAGACAAGAAAATAATTACGTCAACCAGACGTGCAAGTGACTTAGATGTGTTGGAAGTGAATGTGATATATTTAATTTTAGGGACGAATTATTTTCAAACGCCGTCTGAAGATCTCAAATTGTTATCCTCTAATATACATCTTACTAATGTATGTATATTAAGAGCATAACTCTTTTTATATGAGTTATTAAATATCCACACTCACATACATATATGTATGTAATTTACATACACACACTAATACAATAAGCAACCATCTTGGAACATCATACATGGCCTAAGTTAAGCAGAGCCTATACTACATATAATAATCAGGTGACTGAGTCATGTCTATGAATATAATACACATATTTCATCATCATCATCATCATCATCATCATCATCATCATCATCATCAGGTTGCCCCCTTCCACTGCTGAATAAAGGCTTCTCCAATAGCACGCCACGCTTGATTTTCAGCTCCTGGAATCCAACCGCTGATACAGATTTATTTAATCCAAACAAAACGATTACTTGCTGATTACACAAATATTTACCCAGGGTAGGAATCAAACGCCCGATCCCTGACTCAGCAATTAGCTTCATTAATCACTGAACCAACGGGATCAATCATTTTGAAACTGAAATTAACTTGCCCTCGGGTTACTTCCATTTCCTCCCTCATTGTATTTCAAAAACGGCTTAAAGTTCGTCTATCAAGCCTTGAAAAGTACTGACAACTCTTTTTGTACTTCCAATATCAAGAACCCACATAGCCTATTATGAAGTATTTGGTTTAATGGTATTTTTCTTTGCTTATAAACATATTTATATGTAGAACAAATTATAAATATTTCATTTCCTTCGTTTCCATGTTTCACGAAAATAATTATGTTGCGAAATTCGGCTTATGTTACAATCATGATAAATTATTTTGCGCCGTCAGTTCGGGCTGGCTTTTTGACCACGTCATCAGGGTTCGATCCCTTTGGCAACGGCGTCGGATAACCTTAGAAAATATGTAATACATATAAGGAATACCGGTTATGTTTCTGTATACATAGTATTGTGTAAGTTTCAGGTCACATACCATGTGAGTATTCTACGGTATAGCAGTAATATAATATTAATATAGCGAAGTATACATGTCATATAGCTTCTGTATACTGTAGTATATGTACTCGTACATAGTATATTAGCTGACTGGTTACCATAACACGTGTTATCTTGAGGCTTACTTTTAGATCAGTTACCTTCTAGAATGTAATCCGTATGTCAGTCCTGAACTTTTTGGTATGTAAAGCGTCGTTCAAATAAGAACGGTACTACTAATCCTGGCGGTGTTATTGTCAAATATTTTGTTTACATAATGTACGAAGGTCCGAGCCGAGGTGACAGGGCGCGAGCACGCGACGGCTACGGACTCGTAGCGTGGAGCTACGCTTGCGGCAGTCACGCGACCGGCATCGTGCGCGACGGTGCTACACCCGCGCGACTACGTATCGGCTACGTAATGTTGTACTCCTTGCTACTCTTGGCACTGTTCGCCAGTGCCCAAGGACGTGCGGTATGTATTTTTTTGGCAACTGTTTGGACTTTTTTATAATTATTCCATGCGTACCGACGAATTTTATAAAGACACTTTATCATGACTTTCGATGTTTCCACGCGACAATTTTAAGTTAGAAAGTTTTAATGTTGTCTTCAACTCTGTCAAACTAAAAGCGGGGTCTTTGTTAAACAAATATCGTTGCTTGATAGCTTAATTTTACTCTAGAAACTTAGCTTATTGTATACAGTGTAGGAGTTGCTCAACGAATATCTCAGTTCTATGCCGTCTTAAATTTAGTTTTTTGGTACTTATTACCGACGTAAGACTTGATATTTCTGTTTTATTTTGTATGGGCAGTTGATTTAGTCCTTTTAATTTTAGCGCAATAAGTCAATTTTATTATTCTTCCTTACAGTTGGTTCTTGTAGAAGAAATAAAATAGTCGTAACTCAAACAATTTCTCGTAAAATATTTAATCTAACGAACGGAGCGAGGTACGATTCACGGTTACAATTTGCATATCTTTAACTAAACTTCGTTCCATGATTACATGTTTGTTTATCAATTGTAAGCCTCTAAATATATGCATGTTTGAACGGAAATGGGAAACAATTCTTGATTAACATCTTGACAAAATTACTTCAAAGTACTTTTATATATGATTTTGAATACTTACATAGATAAATTCACGGCAGGACCCTTACGGGATAGGCAGAGAGCACGGAGTACCAGATATCTCTATCCCTGTAGACATGCCGTGCTACTGATTTAGAATGTTCGTTTCAATTTAAAAAGCGTATAAATGTTGTTAACAAAAAGTACGTTTACAAAAATATGTAAAAAAATCTTATCATATTTATATTATTAGGCTTATATTTTATTCTAATTATATGGATCGTCAAGTCATAGTGCAAATTATTAACACCTTTAACTTACAAAATAATAACGGTCAAAATTCAGTAACAAAGTCTACGGTTGCATTAAAAATATGAGAACAAAGCCAATTACTATATTACGAGACTACTGAACTATGAAAATTGTTTAGACGGCAGCTCAAAGGGCGGTGTTTCAGTATAGTGTTAAATAGCAAAATTAAATATTCGCGAACAAAGCGTTGGAAGACTTGGCTGTATTTTCATCGCTTTCGGCGCCGCGCATAACACAAAACGTTCATTAATAGCCCATTGGCTTCCTCCACGTCCCATAATATTAACTTGGCTCACGTATATAGCTTAAATGTTAATTTTGACATCCACAATATTTCACATATGTATGCCTGATTAAGTTCTGAGGACTTCATGGGAGATCTATTGCTAAGAGCTTTGAAGGATAAGATACATACATGAAAATAATAAATAATTTGAGATTCCTCGTGAATGGTTATTTGATTCCAAAGTTTGTAAAACTTATCTTATGGTAACCAGATGGCTTATAAATATGAATAAACTTATCAACATGGCTAAGTAAGGGTTGGCAGACTTACACAATCGTTAGATAACATTTGGAAAATTCTAGTTTTAACATGATGTTTTCCTTCATGTTACATCTGTACGTTGTATTGTGTGATAATAAGACCAGGGATATATGTATGCATATATTTCATACATTCCTAAAGGGATAGGTACATCACTACTTGTTTTATCAATAACATAATATCATGCTTGCACTTCCCAAAAGTGTTAGGCAGAGAAGTATAATACTCTCCTGCCACGTCACTACCAGTCACGTTATACATTCCACCACGGAATAATAGAAAAGCTTATTTCTATACACGAAGCACAAATTAAAGCTCCATACTCCTACAAATTTCAAAATCTATCAACGCATTCTCGAATGGCCCGCAATCTTAAATAGGACTTCGAACCTCCTTATCATAGGCCTTAGCGTCACAATCTCCAGGGATTATATTGGAAAGGTTCGCGTGTCTGCCGACCCCATATAAAACGGATTATAACAGTGTAAGCCGCTTATAAGGTGTGAGAATAGTTCTTCTGGGTTCGAACATTGTGCAGAAGGGTAGCCACCCTGCTCACTTAACAATAAGATACCTTTCACACTTACAGAGGACAGAGTGTTGGCGCTCGTTAGAGGAGGTTGGTACTGAACAAAGGACTGAGACAGATTGATAATGATGAGTGTTAAATGATGACAAAATGCTTATAGATACTATAGATTGTAAATTTTTTAAGCTTCTTATTATGATTATATCAATCGAAAGAAAAATAATCGGATAAATTAAAAACATACACATATACTTCAAATACTTGTTGATTTTTGTTCATCTATACTAATATTATAAAGAGGAAATATATGATTGTTTGTTTGTTCGTATGTACCGAATAAAAATTTGAAAAATTCTTCTACCATTAGAATCCTACATTATCCGTAATGAACATAAGCTATAGAATATTTTCAAAAACGT
>DWFV01001940.1:0-10431 GCA_018246775.1 Parelbella machaon machaon | reverse complement strand
TTTGTACATTTTGGAGCTGCACACCATTTGTAACTCATTTTGTTACATAAATCACTGTTAAAATGTAAATCCAATCGCATTTTCGTTTTTTCTTTGCAACAAATGTTCTACTATTAAATGTTTGTGGATGATATGTGCCACAGATCACAATATAGGCAAGTGATGTCACCGACCCATTGCAGCGCCATATTGTCAATGCAGCGTTTTGGTGCGCTATTAAAATATTGATATTTTTCAGCAAATACGTAACAGAATTAAAAAAAAAATACAACTTTTACTTGGTTCCTTAACCTCTACTAAATAATATAAAATGGATTTTAAAAACTTGTCAAATAGCCTATTGCAAGCATCGACAAACAGGGCTGATTTTTTACGATAAGTCTTCTCTTTAATACAAACAAGGTTAATACAGCACATTCTAGATCCATTCATCCTTTGTAAAAAAGTCTTGTCTGTGCAGAATCTTAATAGCAGACTTTTATGGTAACTTTATGTCAATTATTGGTTTTTTTTTAAATATTACGGACTACTAAACTGTTTGCCACATAGTAATTGCAAAACATCTCAACAGATAATGATCTATTTGATAGAAGCTGTAAAAGTATGTGGCATCCTTCTTTCTTTAATTTATTACTTTTTTTTCTCTTAGTTTACTTACTGTCTAGTAGTCACAAATAAAAAATATATAGTTTAAGCTATTTATTGTGAAGAATTTATATTTATAATGCATCTTGGCCTACAATCTATAATTTTATAGAGAGCTTTATACAACACCCATATCACATTCATAAGGTACTTTTTTAAATTCAACAATATTCACACAATGCTCTTTCATATTCAACATGATAATTTAACATTTGGGAATGATAGTTTTCAATCTTCAATATCATCAGGTTTTCTTTAGAATCTAAATATCCAATCTTCATTTAACATGAGTAGTAGTTGATGTGAGTATCATCTTCTTGATCGTCAGTCCTCACTCACACTATTTGTGTTGGCCATCACAGTGTTTACAGTTGGACCATAGTATATCAGTTCTGGTATTTGGCCACCTTGTACTCCTGTCCCGTTTGTGCTCTCAGAAGAACAATGAAATTGAAATGTCACCGTTCCCATGTACACTTCACTTAACCCTTCTTGCCCAAAATAACTTAACTCACTGCCATCCAAAATTGCCGAAGCTGTGTAAAAGCATTCTGGTTCAATTTGAATTGGGTTCTCAAAGTACACATGGAAAGTGTTACTTGACCCATCTGAAAAGAATTTCGTATTGTTCTCTGCTAACACCCGTCCTAATCTCTTCAATTCAATTTTCACATTGTAGTCAGCTGCTCCATTTGAGGATCCATATAATCCAAAACCAACAACAAATATTCTCTTGTCCACACAGAACTGTATAGAATCACAGCGCCCACGGTACCTCCACTGATTGCTCCTATATGCACATGACTGGAATCTGTGGCAAATCTGAAAATTAAAGGATTAAAATATGATGACTGTAGCTTTTTTTTAATTACTAATAATATACTAAGTGATAATGTAATACGATTCTTACCTGCGCTTTCAATCCTGCTCTAGTTTTTATAGGATAAGACAGTAGAGGTTTACTAGAGGCAGTGAAATGTAAAAATATATCTATTGTTTCTTGAGGAGTCAAGATACCGAGTTGTGCTGCACTGTTGGCGAATTCTTCTAATGTCATGGTTGGAAATCTAATCAGGTATATGGTGCTGCCTAACATGGCCCTTTTGTTCGATGGTGTGGCCTCTATCTCTCTACGTAAACACTCGGCCTGTGCCCATGCTAATGCAGCTTCAAACAGATTTATTTCCTTGCAATTTAGAGTTTCTCTTGCCAATACAGATTCAAGTGTTGATACATCAATATCAACAAACCCTTCAGAAGTGAGTGCCATTTCAGCCTATAATAAAATTGATCCTTGTTACTAAAGGTCTGAGGTGAATTAAAACTGCAATACAATTTGATAATTTGTTTATTCAGATCTTGCATTGATTTAAATTTTCACAAAGACCACATAGACTAGTGTTACATGTATGGCTCACATAATATGCAAAATAATACAACTACACAAAATGTATTGCAGTTATTACTAGAAAATAAGTCCAGGGATCAACATGTGATACTGACTAGATATACATATCAAAGTTAACGGAATGTAGAGACAAAAATGAACATTGTGTTCTTAAGCTAAATCACAACCAAAAATTGAGAATTTGCATAACAGTTCCTTATATACATAATCTTAAATATATTAGGTTAATATGCATTTAACTAGGAAACATTAATTAAAATAACTAGTGAGATTCTCATTGGATATATCTTTATATTCTGGACTTGAGAAATTTCTGCTGGACGAGTCAGACAATTCCATTATAAGACTACTGTATGAGGAGGATGGCTCGAGGCACATAGTTGCCAGGTTCTCTGTTGACTCACATACCTGCGCATCAATTACTTCCCAGCACCTTTGCATTAACTCTGGCTCTTCAAATAAACGAGACTGGCTCAGCAGTAAACAGGCGTTTTTTGCTGTAAGACTAGTTTCTAGGTAGTTGACACAGGATCGTGCCAGATGTGGGACAATATATTTTTTTGCCACATAAAGAGTCGACAATACTGTATCCGCTTCCAACTGAATTTCATCGCAGTACAAATACCTGTAATGTAGAATATTACACAATTAATTGTATTGTTATATAGATGGTTCAGTTTCGTTCTTGTATGCACTATGTTTCGCCCTTTTCATATATGTATATAGATTTGATTGAATTAATTCTAATATACTGATCTGCAACTCCTATACCAAACAATTTTAATTGATTAATCCTTACTTTAGCAATGTGAGAAAAGCCGAGGGTTCCACATCAGGCACTTCTATTTCCTGCTTGCATTCTGCTAATCCTCCATAGAACATAGCATAAAACACTGAGCTGCCAGTAGCTAAAACATACTTGTGTGCTGGGATTACTTGTGTGTGTCCTGAAATAACAAAAAAAAATTATCCACAAATCTTAAATTCAATCTGATGTAGTGGCCGCAACTTACTGATTTTTATGATATGCCCAAATGTAAAATTGTAATTGTGATAAAAAATTATCAGACATACATAACTCAAACTTTTGCTTTAATTATAACAAGTAGATAACAAGAGTGCATGCCAGAAGTCCAACTTAAGTCCTTCTTTTAGTGAGAAGTCAAACTTTTCTAAGCTCATGAACAGTTGTTAGCGCTAAAAAGGGTGACATTGCAAGACATATTCATGTTTTTCATGTTTGCGAGGACATCTATTTAGATAATTATTGGTTGTTCTGATTAGTAGAATCAAAATGCACATGAACAACAATATATAGTTAAATGAGTTTCAGTTTCCATGGTGTATACTACATTAGCTATTCATAAATGTTTCTATGTCTTTCCATTTTTACACAACATTTCTTTCTAAACTCAATACAGAACTAAGACTTATTAGCTCCTATTCATTAAAAGCTTTAGCTATGCTTGATAATTGACAAACCTGGGCTCCCGACAATGAATGTGATGTCCGCCATCAGCTGATTGTTAAACATGGCAGCATTCCTCTCTCTTACTGTGGGCTTGCTAGCCTGCCAGTTGGGATCCAAGGTGGCAGTGCCAGGTGGAGGTGCCGGAGACACTGTGGGGGACGGGGCGGAGCTGCTCGACCCACAGGGCGAAGGTGGTCCACTATAGCACTGTGACACCTGGATTCCTGTTTCCCGCTGTGATATAGTATGAGGTGGCGACAACGATAGGCCTCCATTATTGATATTTTCTGCTGTAAACCAGTAATATCAAAACCTAATTTATTTCTCATAAAAGCCTTTGATGCATTTGTACATTACTGTAAGGCGAACACTAGAAATACATCTTATTTAAACGAATTAAACTTGTAATGGTATTTTTTAACTGCGTAGAAATTCGTTTATATTATTTTGGTTGTAGGACTTAATCAATATTTACAACGATGACGCTCACCGTTCATCCATGTATTTGTTTGTGCCACGGACATACTGTCCCTACTATCTTGCAACCTTTTAGGCGGTTTAGATACTATTCTAGAACATAAATTTGACATATTGAATTGACCACCACTTATTTTCTTTCTTTAGAAACCAAACATTCGGAAATGGGAGCAACTTCGAATTATGAATGACATAAGTCAGCCATCTTGTTCTAGCTGCCGTGTTCGTTCTTGCTCGTCGGGTTCGGGAAGGGCGAGCGCAAATGTCATTTCGTTCGGAAACAATAACATGGCACACTTGAAATTAACGAGCGTATTAAATGATAAGTTGGACATATAATTTTAAATATAAAATTACAAGTAAAAAGTGAACACAAATTAAATTGAATAATTATGCTATTTATAAATTCACAGAACGAAATACCGGATATTGTTCAACTTTTTGTAGATCTCTTTAAAAAGTCTAATCGCTGGATGGTCCTGAGTCTAGAGCTTCACTATATATATATATTTCTAGTGCCTATAAATTTAAATCATTAATATAGCTGTCTTTTATCAAATAGATCAAACACTGGAATCATCTTATTAAAATTACAAAAAAATACGTATATAATGTAATTTAAAACAAACTATTGTTATTCTCAATAGTACAATTTGTTTAGTAAATACAAGGTGCTATAATTTTACAAACAAGGAAACTACTTCATTGAACTACTAACTACTGCCTCGTTGGTCGAGTGGTTGCAAGCGCGACTGCCGATCGAGAGGTCTTGGGTTCAAATCCCGGGTCGGGTGCTATTGGATTTTTTTAATTTAGAATTTCTAGTAGTGACTTGGAGTCTGGATCAGTGCCCGGTGTATAGCAATAGGCTCACCACCTATTCCATTGAGACACGTAACTGGTGAAACGTAGGAGTGTACTACACTCTTCTGCCTACCTCTACGGGGATTAAAGGCGTGATGTTACGTTTTTTACTTAATTAAATTTTTATAAAATTATGCCACGTCCCTTGCGGGTTAAGCAGAGAGCACCAAACGTCAATAAGAAAGCGCTACTTCATATTAAGGTATTTTTGAAAAAATATTAACACTACACACGTGGTCAATACTATAAACAGTGATTACTACGTGCCAAACATTACATAGGTATTGAATGCAAATTTAATATAATTTTATATGAATATGAATTCAACTTTTGACTAAAATATCTATATATTTGTAATGGAAATTAGAATATACAGAAATTATTTTATTTTAATATTACCTTGTACCAACGGACGCGCTCGTTGACTGACGCGTACACGCCCGCGGTGCGGGGGCTCCTGGCAATTCAGCTCGGCGAATCGGCCATCTTCGTCAATTAGGCTTTCGAAAAAATCTACGCTGCTATTCATCGATGACCGGGCGTAAAAGGCATACCAAATTATACTGAAAACATTTAAAATATTATTATCATTATCTGTATCGCTATCACCCAGCGGCTTGTAATGACACGTCACGTCAAGCGGCTTTGTTGTAGCATTTGCACGTAAGTGGTATAGAACAAATTTATTGGACATAATCTTATAATTAGTTGTCAGATTAATATCAAAGTAAAAATAATAATGAATTGAGTCAAAGAATTAATGGACTGTGTACTTAATACATCTGCGATGATCGAAAAGTGATAAATCATACCTTAAGATACTTAAAATAAACATTAAAAAATTTAAAAATGTCCAGAGAAATGTAAAAACAGTTACTGTGCTGTACAAAAACATTATGTCCGTCTATTTAGTCTGATCGTCCGTCGTACAATAGAGAGTCGAATTGTTTTTTAAATCCCAAATAAATATTTGGTTCGGTTGACGGAATTATATAAATTTCAATGGTAATTTATTTTTGTAATTAACAATTTTAATTACCAAGCTGTATTTTCACTCATTCATTGGCGGGCTTTCTTCACTAAGTGATATTAGTTTTTAATTTTTTTATTGAATAGCTTTGTGCTATGTAATGATAAATGTTTTTTTTTTTAATTATGTATTATTAGCATATAATCGAAGGTAATATAATTATTAAATTTTGTTTTTGTAGGTGAGCCGTCAGGCTATATTAACAAACAAACGCGTAAATGAGTCTGAAAGGGAACAATAAACTGATAAGAAAAATTTTATATTTTTGTCTACCCACTGCTGAGGGTGCGTCTGGTCCAAAATATACATTTTATTAAATGCCTTGCGAGTTTATTTTAATCGGGAAATAATGTAATTGTATAAAATAATATGGGTGTCCTTGAATACAAATATACTAATCAATCAAATATCAGCCATGATTAATTATTATCTGTCATTCACTTTGTAGATTTTAACATGGCGTGTTTTAGTTTGTTTACTTGATTATAACGAGGGAATAAAAAATGACCCTATGCCCGCAGGAATTGATAAAATATGCGTAAAATAATGAATATTCTAGGAATAGGAGCAATATAATATTACTGCAGTATTTTGTAATTCGCTCGAAGGACAAGGCTGTTGTGATCAGATCATAAACATTGTGTAGCACCTGGGCTGGACCAATTATGACCCATACATTATTTTTGCTACTAGCCTCGTTCCTAAAAATATTACTTGGTATACAATAATAATGAAAGTGATTAAAAATTTTATACATTTTTTAAATTGTTCCTGTTAAAAGATATTCTACCAAGTTGGAAGTTCAAAATATGTAAATGTAAAAATAAGGGCCCTGATTCCTAATGCCTCATTGGTCGAGTGATTGTAAGTCCGACTGCTGATCGATCGTTACTATTGAATTTTCTAACTTAGAATTTATAGTTGAAATTTTTAATAATGGCTCGGAGATTGGATTTGTGTCCTTTGTACAGTAATAGGTCCACCCTCTAAACCGGGTTGGAAAGTAAACGTACCTGGTGGAACGTGGCAGTGTACTACGCTCCTCTGTTTGCCTCTTCAGAGATTATAGGCGTGATGCTATTTAAAAAAATCCTAATGCCTTTAACATACTTGATCCGCTATAGGTCCAACGCATTTTTCTTAAAGTGCGGAACAATTTGATATTATTTAGTGACCTAAGGGTCAGTAAGAACGCTTTCTAACCATCCTAGAACTATTCGACAGGTTTTAAGGATTGATTTAAAAGTGACAATCAGGCCAACAGCTTCTACCGCATGGAACTACAACACTGAAAAATTCAGCCGCTAGTCACGACCACGGTCAACCCTGAAGTGACCGCGGTGTTTGTTTCTTAAGAACTTTATCAAAACTTATCTTTTAAAAAATTACGACATTGGCAATGTGAAGTAACAAAAAAGAATTTAAAGTTTTTATCTTCACAACGCTGACTTTTTTAAATACAATAGTGCCATTTACAACCGGTCCACGTTATGCAACTGGCTGTGCAGTAAAAACGCAACCAACTGGATTGGATTATATAAAGTTTCATAATTTGTGTATCTGTTTTTAAATTTTTTCACCAATTTAAATTTGGAACGCGGTACTTATATTTTTTTTTATTCGGTATCAGATTCATTTGCGGTTTTTTTAAATCTCTAATATACGTGTTGTATTAAAAATAATTAGTTGATGTTGTATGGGACAATTAACTATCGATTAATCTGTGATTCGATAAAAAAGTATTGATTTTTCATAAACTACACATTTTAAACTGAAAATATACGAGAATAGAGATGCCAGTTGGTTGTTATTTCAATGAGCTCTTACACGTTTAAATTTCATTGTTTCATTTATTTATGAAGATATCTTTATTATTCGCCGTGCAATTGTTACAAAAATTTTTTAAATTATTCGATTGTATCATTTCAATGTCGATAGCCCTATTTATAAATCAATGCAAATACCCTATACCCTATGCTGATTTCCCGCGCCGGGAATTATCCTTCTTGCCCTAATACGCAAATAATCGGTCTGGGTCGCAGTAGATATTATATCGCTTACGTTTTCCCGCGCTCACGTGTCAGTTAATCGTTCAGTCAGTTCAATCACGAAGAAGTCAGTCTTGGAAACTGTTCAATCGTGTAAACCGTTCAGTCTTTATAAATTGTTTAAATATGTGATTAAAAGTAATTTATTTTCTTTTGAACGATTCATTTTAGGTTACTTTCATTACAAAGCCAATTAGTTATTAAAAATTATCTTATCGTAACATGTCTTCAACAATTATCAGAAATTTACATTTTTTTATTTATTTATAACATTTTATACTTACTTTAATAAAACATTACTATACTTTACTGTTTTAGTGTTAGAACTAAATTTTTATTTCATTGTATAAGAATATGTAATTATTTACTTTAATTTCCTAGCAACACCGTGCTATCCAGGACGATTAGGGAATATTATTAGTTGTTACATCAACTGACATCGTTCCATGTTGTCATGTGGGAGTGAAACACCGAGTTTGTTGATACTAATAATGTAGGCGATTATTTTGTTTTTACTCAATATATTTGCACTGTATTTAGTTAGCATCCACAATCCTCTATTACATAATCTTTTCTAATATACAGCGATTGTTTATGTCAAACATCATTTTATTCAAATCGATTATACATAAATTTTATTAAATTGACACGTTTTCTGCTAATGTAAGTCAATCTTTTGAAATACTAAACTATTTTAATGACCGCCGATCCATACATAAGCTTTTGAGTATTGACTTTTGAGCACAGCTCCGTACATCCTCAACGATCGGACGGCTGAGAGGCTGCAGGCTGTCATGTGTAAATTCGTTCAGTCTTATTATAGTAATGATGCATAGTTTCACGTCATAAATGGACGAAACTGGTACGAATTAAAACATTCCTTTTACGAATGTGATTAATTCACAACCGGCCAGAGTCACTCGTTCGTGATATCATTGTTATTTTTTTTAAATTTCAGTATCATTTCTTTTTTAATGTACAAGCGTGTATGACGAATTTAATGAATGTTGGAGATGTGAAATGAACTTGTTCGAACCGGTTGAAATACATTATTTTCTGCTTATCCCAATGAGAAATAGGGTTGATTGTATGTATGAATTATACTATTTTTAGTGGTATAACATAATTTTGTATGTATTTAATAGTCTGATCGATTTCGGCCATAGCGACTGCTTTATCTGCGATTCCGTTGATGAGCTGTCATGTGGCTTCTGTAACCAATCTTCTTGGTAAACATTCGTATACTGCGAGCATATATGAGTAAGAACACCCGTCTCACAATTATAAATGATAAACACAGATGGTCGCACTTGGCAATCATTTTAAAAGTTGAGCAATATAGTATTCAACTAGGCAACAGAAAATAAACCAATACAATCAATTAATGATGGTCTCTATGATATCATACAAGCAGAGGTGCAGACATATTAAGACTATGCAAACGTATGTATGTAATTTGTTATGTAGTTGTTATCCACCCGCTTCGCTCGTCGTAATTGAATAATTGGATATTTCATTTGCACTATGATATGATAATAATGTGTTATATTTGTTATGGAAGATTCTATTGGTCATCGCGACACAATCTAAAGATAATTAGTTCTTTCGAACTTTGAATAAAACAGTGACATGCCTCAAAGATTATATTTCAATCAGTAATAATACAATATACGGAAATATATAATATATATTTCAATCGGTTAAATCAGCACATGCGATAAAAATCCTCAGAAACCTGTATTGTTTTATTTAAAACATATTTAGGCGCGGCTAAATTCCGTGGCTGGCCACGGTCAGCAATGTATTCGGCGTGGCAATCCGTGTTCATCGATCAAGAACCCGCATGGTCAGCGTGTTTTATTGACAAAAACCCTTTATGCACGAAGGGCGCCAATAAGGAGAGGTTTATATCCAAGAGTGGGACTGACAGGCTGATACCATCATGAGCCGATGTATAATTGTACCTATCGTTATAGATCGACTAATTTAAAGATTATAGTTATTAGTGAAAGCGATATCAAAATCCCTTACACAGATTCTGGGAACAGAGCGTGGATTCGGTCAGAGCTAAAAAAAATCAAAGCTGTTATGATAGATTTTTCGCGATTTGATCTATATTTAAAGCTACCAATACATGCAACACCTGTATCAATTATGTACCAATTATTTTTTCAAAAATCAACGCTACTCATGGTAAAAACTGTATCAAAAGCCTATGTATTCGCTCTAAATGATGAGACACGCGTTCAACAGTGACAAAAGATATAAAGCCAAAAGAGAGTAAAAAATATGAGTGAACTATAAAAAAATATTTAGATTAGATTAGTTTATTATTATTCTAGTTTTTTTGTATATCATATTTAAAACTGTCTTTATTGTAATATGTTAGTAATTTTTAAAGATACGCGTACATATTGTTTTATTTACGTTTATTAATTTTAGTTCATAAATTTGACTGCCTCGTTGGTCGAGCGGTTGCAAGCGCGAC
>DWFV01001939.1:0-10433 GCA_018246775.1 Parelbella machaon machaon | reverse complement strand
AATTACAATCATGAAAATTGCTTCACGCACTGATAATGGAAATAAAAGATGTGTTATCGTTATAAGTCCTTTCGCCACATCTGTCTATATATTGCAGTGTCTGTCTGTCCGTTGTTTCTTAATATTTTTTGAGCATATCGATATTTGCACTTTGCAAAAACTAAAACACGCGTTTCAAAAGTTGTTCTCGGTCAGTCTGTTTGAAATAGGTAATCTCTTGATGCATTTAATTTCGTACACTGCTGGACAGCTACTCCATATAAATATTCTTAAGCAGTCTAGCTGGTTGATTACGACATTGGTTCAATATTTTGACTTTTCGTAGTTCGACTCTTATCGCTATGCTGTCGTTATGATAACGTATCGATCGCGCACCGTCGAGGGAACTGCATAAATCTGAGAATATCAACTTAACTCGTACGAAATTTACAAGACATTTTATCTTCAATTTATGTCAAGGACTATCAGATTGAAGTATTAACTATCAGTCCCATTCCTGTTGAGCTAATTTGTAGGTAATAATTACAATTATTATTAATAAAATCATTGAAATATCTTTATCGTATGGTATCTATCATATGGAAAGTATATCTTTCCATACAGATCTGACATGCGTCGCCCAAATTCATATCACTCTCTTCACGGCAGTTGCTTATCTTATAAAAATTATTAATAATGTCAATGAAGTTCGCACAAGACCAAACTTGTATTTGTTGACTTTAGAATTAGCTCCACTTATCTCTATTCACACATAATCTCTGCTACAAAGTTATCATTTATTTACATTCCTCATTGACATGAAACTGATAATAAAAATGTCCACACATAGTAAAAGATTCCTACTTATTTTATAATATAGTTATTGCTGATATATAGTGGAAGCAAATTTTGATATGCTACTACTAATACAGAGTGACTGAGTGTGACAGTCTACGATTTTAACCCTCTCAATATGAAAGGAGACCCATTTTCCAACAGTGGAATGATACCGACACAACAACACTAAAGCTACTTTAATAGATGGCATTCTTAAGCAACACTAAGCCAATTTTCATTGCCTGAAAACACAGATAAACACATTTTCTAAGAATGAAACCTAGCTAGATCGATTTATCGCCCCCGGAAACTCCCACATACTAAATTTCAAGAAAATTGTAGGAGCCGTTTCTGAGATTCCGATTATATATATACACATATATATATACAAGAATTGCTTGTTTAAAGTCATAGAGAGATGTATGGACTTAACCTACATTTGCTTTTCTGAATGGCCTAACTAATTGGCTCAATGTAATTGGGTATGAAACTCAGAAGAATTGTGTTTTTTTATTTTTGGTTGAGGCTATGCAAACTGTTTTTTTCCTCTGATAATATGACAATTAATAGAGTATGTTTGTTTATTGTGCAGGTTTAGTCACATAAAATTGAGACTCTTTCAAGAAATAAACTTCAGTTTCAGTGTAGAAACAAATATTGTAACTGATTACATCTGTCTGTCAACTTACCTAATGTCATTTTGCCACTAATAAAACTAGGATCCTTCCTTGTGTCTGCTATTGCTGCTAATGGTATTCCCCAGTTAGCTACTGGACCCCAGAAGTGGGTGCTGAAATATTCAATATACATTTGATACAACAATATTATTTAAAATATGACAAGTACTCCATGTTGTTGAATATTTTACACAATAAATAATTTAACTAAAACCTTTAGTCTAATGAAAAATCAGATTGTTAACTGATTTTATAATTACAGTTGTTCATTTATGTCATCCTCACAAACATTACATTGAAGACATTCAGGACTCTTCATCATAGCATTCCAAGACAAGATACCTAATTACATTTCAAGAATAATAGGCCATTTGAAATTGATTGGATCCTTGGATTATAAATAAAATCGCTATAGAAAATGATATGATGCATTTCCCTTAATTTTATTTATCTAATTACTATAATCAATTAATTTATCTGAATATAAACTAATTAAAAAATGTAGTACCCACCTCATTAAATACTCCCGAAACTCCTTACTTTTCAACTGGTCAATCAACTTCTTCGCTAGTGCACTCATTTTGACTGAAAAAAAAAAACTTAACAATTTTTGCTAAATCCTAATTAACTTATGTAGACATGTTCAACACTCAAAATTGAAGTCTTTTTCTAAGTCATAAATTATTCATAATGATCATTATTATGATAAATTATTCACGATTTTAAATTTTGTTTACACGTACATGTAAGAACTTTATATTCATCAAACAGGATAAATAAATGCCTGTCGTGCCAAGAGTAACAGTCAATAATTACAGAAATGTAACAATGTAACTAAAGTGAAGGGTTTTATGTAACAAGTAATATAGAATTTATATTAATTTTCATACGAATTAATTACGTATTCTACTGTTACGACGGATGTCAAGGTTAGAATGCTAACTCGTTTTATTCAATCACACATTCTTAAATATAATTTAACAAACTATTTTTATATCACACCTTCTATTTACTTTTCCTTAATCTTAATAAGACTAATCAATGATTAGATTTCTGGCCTGCTGTCCAAACCTGGGAACTGGTAATTATATTTTTCTATATTCCAATGTCACTGTCACTGATAAAGGTTAGATGATAACAGATTTTTAAAGTAATTGTACTAAGCGTTTTGTGTTTGCAACTTATTTTATTATATTACTACACATTGGACAAATTACGCACTGCATACAATTCACTGCATAAGTATAAATTGAAATTAACTGGCATCTACACTAACACTAAAAATCAACCTAATTGAAATTATTAATCTGATATTACCATAAGTGCAGAAACGAAATATAAACTAAAGCGGCAATTTTTGAAATGACGCGATAGCACTCACAATTTCCTTTTATTTATCAATGCAATGCAGAATTTTAGTATCAAATTTTAGACGTAGACAACAGGCGATGTTCAAACTCAGCAGTAATGTTAGATACTTCTTCATTTTCTATGTCATGAAATCAGACAATATCATTGTTGTGAACGATTGTTTGTGGAATAATGCATTATGCCAAGCAACAAAACAACGCGGCAACACGAGACTTCACTGTAAACGTCAATCACGCTTTACAAAATGAGTAACAATAGGCTGTAGAAAATTGCTTGAAAATGCATAAATAAATAAATTATGGGATTACTTCGCTTTCTCGTAACTCTATACTTATTAGTGTACATAGTTCTTTACTTCGGTCTGGTTGGTGGACTGTTATATGTGCGAAGTATTCTGGAGACTAACTACATGTATGCATTACAGTTATTATTGTTACTTTTTATTATTCTTCTATTTTTTACTCAGTGGTAGTTTTACTCAGAGGTATTTTAAAAATCGTCAAGTGCGCAGACGTGTCACCTCCTGTATATGTCTATTCACTTTCATTGCTGTTAATTTTTGAGGAGTACTATGAGATCTCTTGCTTTCAATTTCATAATTATTCTACTGTAATCTTTTTCAGTGAAAAACTAGAAGCATTGGGTTACATAATAAGTGCAGACGAATGTAGATAAAAACCAACATAACTATTTAATATTTATTAAAAATGCAAGGCACTGGAAAATGGACGGCATGTGAAACAGTCATCTTAATTTATATTGTTTGGAATGTCAATACACTAAATTCATGTTGAGATTATTGATGTACATAAACAACTATTATCCTAAATGTCTATTTTAAAGTTATATTATATACACAAGGGCATTGTATAATATTAAAAATTAAATTATACAAATAAAATTAAAGACCCAATATGGCTTATTCAGATTTTGAGCTCCGGCTAATTAAGACAGATTTAAAAGTTTAAAGTAGTGAGTAACATAGCATTTATCTTTCATTAAATCACATTTTGCTTAACACCATAAAATCAAAAATGGTGTAAAAAATGTAGCAAAAAATGAACCCAGAACTTACGGAAATACAGAATTATGAATTAGATTCAACATAAAAATAATGTGTTAAAATTTGGAAATTAATTGCACTTGAACTGGTGTTGATAAAATAACATCATGTTACTTTTAAAAAATAATTCATGAAATTGTGAATTACTATAAATACAATGAGGTTAAATCTAACAATAGTAATCGCTTTTAATGTCTTTCTCGTAGATATTTTCTTTTGAAATTTAAATATGTTAATATTGAACATAAATTCAGAGCTTGAATATAACCCGAAACATAACATATTGTTGATTGCACACATTGTTAAAAATGTTAACAGAATAAAGTTATGTGTCCACTGTTTGCTTTTGGGGGACATATGTTGCCATAACAATAAACCTACATCATTGCGGTCTATATTTGTAAATAAAAAAAATATAGTACGAAACAGAATTTTAACCTAAAAAATAAAGTTGTACACTTAATATATTATCCTGTTTTCAAAATGAATGTAAACTATTACAATAGACAAGGTTACCCCTAGGTGATGACAATTATCTGTATCTATGTTGATGTCTACTTCTCATAATCACCTAGTATATTATTGTGATATTTGGGCTGTAAACACACAAGTACAAAAGAAGAAATAAGATTGTTGGCAACACCAAAATAGTTAGCACTCACAATACATCAACTAAATAATTGTTGTGTCCATTTTGATTTTGAAAAGAATCATCAAAGTGAATATTTATATCTTCACAATAATAATTGATACAAAATTACAAAATATGGTTGTACATAATAATTGTATAACATATAATAGTAATGATATACTAACATTAAAACTAATTATTCTCACTATATAAAAAAACATTAAAACAGTTGCAATGAGATTCATATATAAAAACCGTTTAAAAAGAGGTAATTGTAAACATTAATAAAGTAATTTTATAATTAACACCAAACAATAAAATGGTATAGGAAAAATATCTGGTTTATTTTATTACCATAAAATCGTTTTTCTTCATTTTTCAGATCACTATCATAGTGCAAGTCATCTTGTACAATTGTTCCCACTCAAATTTCATAGTTTTGTGCATATTATACTTATTTTTAATCCCTATAGCTCTTTTGCTACCGATAAATGTCAGTATTTAAGCTATTATATGTCTTTTCTCATTCTCTCATACAAACAGATAAAATATTCAAAAGATACACACAATTACACAAGCAACAACCTTAGTTCATCTTTACTGTGTAGTAGTCGGCAGAAACATTGTGAGGTCCCCATAGAAAACTAACAGACTACTACGAATTACCTGACATGTGTTTGTGCAATTCAGTCTTCTAATTGTAAATTAGGGTCAAATACAAAATCATTGATAAATATTACTATATCAGGGTCTTACTAAAATACCTATGAATATAGATTAGCTTCAATTATTGTATATTTTATTAACACTTTCATTCTTTGCAAAGCTAATTTAAACCCATAAGTTTTTTAAATACTTGTAGGTAAATCAGTTACTTAGTGCATAGTTCTAAGGCTAAAAGGTGCAACTGTTCTTTTAGTGAAAACACTAGCACACACTAAATAGTCTTACACTACAAATTAAAGAAAAAAATCTAATTGATCGAATCAAATAATACACTCCATGAGCCATAAAAAGACCTAGACCCTTACATCAAGTTACCAGTGTTAAACATAGTTAAAAATTGCTATTTGTGAAATACATAACAATAGATACCTTCCATTTTCAAATAATAGCCTGGATTGAACAATATATGACACAAATGGCCTTACCGAAGCTTGAACAATACAAACAATATGGCTAGTATGATAGCAAAGCTGCTCTGTATGACGGCGGCTCCCGCCAGCCGACACTTGAACATGTCTATACGGGTCTGCTTATCCGATATGATGTTCTGGAACTCCGCTTCGACAATCTGCCCATCATAGTATGTGATCTCATCTTCAAAGGGGTATTCATATCCTTGCAAGCATTCACACTTATAGCCGCCAGCTTCGAAACCACGACCAAGGATAGGTACACACTGGAAGTAAATTAAAAATTATAAAGTTATACTATTGTGCTGTAAAATAAAGAATAGTTATATCACTAAGTATAAAGGTTAAATAAAATATGAGACTATGTATCAGGCCAATTTGACCAATAAGCATATCTGACCAGGGTGATCACTATAAGATGTCTTTAAACTTTGGACAGGAGTATTTTTATACATCTCATAATTTGCCTATATGGGATTGGATAATGGGAAAGGAAAAATAGTTTAAAAATGTAGAATTATAACACGATGTACACTTACATAAGAAGAACTTCTGTCACACTTGTCAGTGCCCTTGAATGCATTTGGAACATAGTACTTGTCTGGGCACTGGTTGATGTCCAAAGACAACAGAGACATAGTCACAGCTACCACACCCCTGTAAACATTTATGTATTTTTTTTTAATGATAGATCCACAATACTATACAGTCACTATGATATTTATTGAAAGGTGTAAGGAAAACTATACAGTGAAAATATCAAAAGAAGCAGTAACGGCTGAGTGCGACAGCAATATTGCTAAAAAATAATTTGAAATTATTACAGTAACATAAAAAAGTTAATTGAAATCAAAACTATTAAAAATTGGCCACTACCTCAAATGTTAAAAATTGAATATTATATAAAGATGTTAAAATGTTGAAGATGTCAGCACTTTGAAGATACTGAATAGTTTAAATATATATTTAACTCCATACTCACTTGAATTCCAACTTGTCCTTGACACTGTCCCAGCCAAAGAAAGGTGCTGCATATGTAATAGCCCACTGCTTCAAATGTCCATCACAGTCATAGTAAGGTCTAGTCCAATGGCCATGCTGCAAGTTAGCTGCACGATAGAAGGTGGGAAATCTCTCATACTTCTTCAGGTATCTGCCAACTTCGTCGTCACGGATCTTCATCTTCAGAAAGAATTTCTCCAGACTGTCAAAATTGGTTGACCATCGCTGCTTCAGGAATTGGAACCAGGGTTTGTTTGTGTAGACTTCCCCTGCGAAAATTTCGAATAAATCATCTCTATAATCAAATGAAACATTTAAATAGCAAAAAACTGTTTCTGAAATGCCTTCACGATTCGAATATTCCAACACAGTAATAACCTGTAGATTTGTCCGAACTCAACTGCCAAATTCAAACTAAAGGTTATACAACTTACTAAATGTTACTAAATGTTAATAAATTACTTCACGTTTCCTATTAACACCTTTAATTTTGCTATTAAATACCAAATAAAAATAAAGAATAAATACAATCTATTCTGGGCTATTATCTTTCCCTTTCCCTGTTCATTTAGATCAGGAAGGAAATACAATTACAATGATATAGAATTCCAAACAAGCTACTCTATAAAAATGTTCCATATTGTCTCACATAATTATATAAGTATTCATAAAGCATACAGATAAATCAATTTATGTTTTTATTATGTTATATTAATATCATGAAATATCTCACTAACCTGTGCTGTTCAGTCTCGCCACATCCTCCACTTTGAACTTCCTGGTGTTTAATTCTGTTTTATATGCAAATGGTGCAAAAAAGGTGCGGTTTGTAAACTTATTCCTGTCCCAATAAGTACCTGCAATGTAGCATTAGTTCATGTTATTTAATATATTTATAACTAAAGTTGGTTCATATTAAGGCCTGGTGTGCAACTCTTGCATTAGAAAAAGCATGTGGTGTAGTTTTATGATAAAATATAATTTAAAATCGGTTGTTTAATATGACCTACGCAACCTGGAATTGCTCTTAGATATTTACCCCTAGCGGTCACTTATTTGGGTGTCAAAGGATTGCATGGTTGCTTTACTATACAAATAGCTTTTGACCCACAATTGCTTCGGAGCTACAAACTCCTCGTTTAATACATGCAAAAATGTCAAAGGATGTTTACTAACCTGCTGACCAAACCTTTGAATCTCCAAGTATAAGAGCCAGCGTTTCACCAATCATCTGGTCTTCTGTGAGCGGTTTGTCGGCTACTCTGGTGCCACTGAACACTTCTTGCGGGTCTGATACCTATAACACATTCACTTATCTATTTATTTACGTATTTTTGGAACACAAAGAATGATATTACATACGATAAGACATAAAATTAAGATGTAAATGTATGTAGATTAGCTAAGATGACCCCAATAACTAATGCAAAACAAATTGAAAAAAAATTAAGTGAAATTTCCAACACTTGGAGCAGATCAAAATATACAACTAAGTATAAATAAATAACAAACAAATACAAAAAATTACAATCTTAACAGTTCCATACCGCTTATTTAAAAAATAAAGCAGCCATATGTTGGATAGGTTACATGTAAAATATATTAATGCTTGGCGCTATTTGGTTGATGGATAACTATGCATTTCCTACCTCCTAAACTCGCAAATAAATTATGTCCTACAGTTCTTATCTAATCTAGATGTAATTTCATGTTTATGTAATTGTCACATGTATTAATTGTATTTCATGGATGTAGCTTTTGTTTAAGGTCTCTAAGACATTTGAACTACGTTGACAGGCACTTGGCCAATGTGTAAATCCTAACCCCTTCTCATTATGAGATGAGAATGGTGTCAAACATTGGAACGAGAAAAGGGATGATGTTGGATTTGTATATAGGTGATATCATGGTCTTATGATGAACTAAATTATTCTAATTTGAAATCATACTTACTTGTAAGAATGCACTGATAAAGTTGGCCAGCCTAAGAGCCATTTTGGCCTGATTTTCAAACTGCTCCTCGGCACCAAATGCAATGTCTCCGTTGAGGAAAAGGTCAGATGGATTATACCTAGAACAAAATAAAAACATTCATGTAAGACTAGAGACTTAACAAAAATACAAATATCCTTAAAAGCTATACTGAATTATTGCTAGATCTTACTATTCAAATTTCTAATATCGAATTGCTGTCCGAACTTCAAATGTTCAATGAATATATTTTAGTAATGTAATGGGGCTAACTTGGAGCAGTTGGCGGGCTGCACGCCGCGGATGTAGTTGAGCACCTCGTACACGTTGAGGCGCTCGGCGTGCAGCGCGTCGGACCCACTGGTCGCGTTCACGTACTCGTAGTACTTGTCCGCGTACAGTGCGCGAATAAACGGGTGCGCGCGCTCCCACTGCACCGGAAGGCGCTGGATCCCTGGTTTGAATTAACAGATAAATTTTAGATTTTTTTATTGTGTCAAATCAGAAGCTTCAATTTAACTTTCCAACATAAAGCTATGTGTTTTTAGATTAAATATCGCTAACAATAACGATCAGAGAAAACAGTGGAACAAAAGTTTGTTACAGACAATGAATCAACTTGGCATCAACTTCAGGCATTTGACAAACCATGTCTAAGATTCATCTGTAGAATATGTGTTTGGACCATTTTTTTGTACAAAAATTACAATTTCATTTGTAAACACTTGAGACAATCCAATAAACACAATATAAAGTGGAACTACAATACCCTATTTCTAAATACATTATAGGCACAATATTGTTTTCTATTATCTCATAAAAGAACAGCTTACTTACACCCAATAGGAAGACAATCAAAATTGTTATAATATTGGTCAGATGTTGCTCGCTCTACAATCTCTCCCAAGTATGGTCTCCGTACTATGCTTGGCAACCTGTAGCCAGGACGACATCTGCATTGATAGCCACCACGACGGAATCCCCAGCCATGGATAGGTTCACACTAATAGTTACAAAAAATGAGTAAGTTTTAAAACTTTCAAGGAATTAGAACAAGTTATTTATGAAGAATGAAGAAGTGAATCATACTTCCGTGGTTTCATTTTTACACCGAGCTGTGGATGCAAATCTATTAGGTTTGTCATTACCCTGGCTCCATGGACACTGATTTATATCTATTCTGTCATAATCTAACTCCATTACTACAGTTGCGGTGTACCTGAAAATTGAATATGATTATTATCAGTCTGTATCGATCCTTCACAGGATATAGTCCTGACTATAGGGATAAGACTAATTTGATTACACTCACTATTAAAATATAAGGTATTTATTTTTGTTTCAGTAACTCTTGTTTGATTGACTTTAAGAGACCCAAGGATTTGTTTCCTATATTTCCAGATTAATGCCAAAGAATGCAGCATAAACCCAATAATTAAGAATTCTATTCTAAATCTAATTCTAAATATATGCTACATAGAAAGTATTTTTGAGAGTATACTGCACTCCTCTGCCTAGCCCTTCAGGAATTACACATATGATGTTTATGTTAAAGTATTTAGAAAATGTGCAACACTCACGTTGGATACTCTATGTGCCTAAACTGGGTGTGTCGAGGATAAATGTCAGCTACGGGAGACACAGCTGCCACTAGCCATTTATTCAGTCTGCCACAATCAAAGTATGGTTTTGTCCAGTTCACTGGTCCTGGAATCTGTAAATGGGCAATTTTTCTTTATCTTGTAAAAATAATTATTTTATTCAAA
>DWFV01001938.1:0-10433 GCA_018246775.1 Parelbella machaon machaon | reverse complement strand
CACCGTTAGCAAGTGATATTTAAACTTAAAACGCACTTTTGTAAATAGGTGCGCGCCATGGATTTGAACCCAGCACCTCGAATGTCGAATGGATAAAGCTAAATAAATATAAATTTCAAAGCGATTAAAATTGTAAAACTACGTAAAACCTTCCGTGCCTAGTAATTTGCTATCGAAAGTAAACGAACTAATCTAAATCAGTGTGTGATTTTATCAGTAATGCATCAAAAATATCATAGCGAAGTCTTCGAAAATGAGATCGAAATTTTTATCGTTCCCAGCAAACTGCGGATTGTATGCGTGCCTGCGGCTAGTAGGATAAAAACGATTTATTTCAGCGCGCCGCGGTGAAAAGAATGATTGAGCGATGCGGCAATCAATTACACGTAGAGCGCCTGCTTTCGTTTCCTTTTGAAATTCTCTCCTCCTTGAAAATACAAGTACAGATTTTATTTGGAAGCTTGTGAAAATTCTTACCTATTTTGTGGTTATTCCTATGGTGGTTTGATTGATATTGGTATTGGTTTATTGATGGATTATTGCGTAGACTTTTCCTTCATATGTGTAACGTCTTATATTTACTTTTAGGTCGACCAGATTATTAACTGAACTCGTCGCAATACTCACGATTCGACTTGGATTCGAAACTGTACGTTAATATTTCGCACAAATCGTGCTTTCTTCCAAAGAAGTCACATGTTTTTACTCCACGGATGAAGCAAATATCCATAAGTAAACCGTCTACATCTGAACCGTCTACCTGTATTCCACGTCACATTTTGAGAACACAACTTATGCAATTTATTGCGAAACTGTAATGCAAAAGGGCTAGCATTATATTTTGTAAACTTTATAGCCTTTGTTATACTTATAAAGGATCTATAAATTCAGATAAACGAGGACCTGGTCTGCAGCGGATTGTCCGCCATCTCCGTCAAACACGACGGCGTGATGCAATGTCTGAGCATGTCGTGCGCTAGCGAGAAGCAAGTACCGCCAGGAGTTGTTAAGGTAGAAACTCCATCCCCATCTATCCTTTCGTAGCTTACGATACGAATATATCTCTTCTGTGTCCATTACAAGAAATTATAATAATGTGTCATATAGTAGGTATGTTTTATATATGTATGTACCGTCTTAACTTACGTATGTTTTTCGGGATGGCCCGACTAGTTTTCGTATATATTTATCATGTATATAAACAGTCACGAGTTATTTAAAAGTAATTGTAACATATCTTTCCACAGCACCGGAATTCATTCCGAAGTCTCCACCGGCCCGATCTGAAACGTGTACCATACCTTCGACGAATGACTCCGCAAGAACTGGAAGCACTCTTCCGAGGCTACGCTGACGTGCCCACTCTTTGTGGGAACAAAGGTGGTTGTAGTTATATGAGAGAAAGTTTTCATAGGCTCTACGTATGTCGCCTTATGTTGTCGCTGTAACTAACTGTACTCCCTGGTGTACATTACATTACTTTATTTACTGGTAATTAGTTATTATTATTAAAATTGTGTGTAATGTTACAGACGATCAAGAGCAAGTGAATAAAGTGGTAATTAAATTAAACAAAACAACGGGAGTTCGGGACATGAAAGAAAATAAAACCGTAGGGTCCCGAGATGACGGTAAGTCATACCATGTAGTTATATTAATTAGCCTACTCAATCATTAAAAACATATTAAACATTATAATGAAATAATCCTTATACGTTTTTACTCTCTACAATTGTTTTTATACACCACTCACTTAAATAATTTACTATACATTTTAAGAGTAACGTTATGGATACATAATAGTAACTGACAATCTGCAAATGCACCTAACGTCTTCAGTGTTGCTAGAACATAGTTTACCCGTTCCGGAAAGGCCAACAACCGTTGCGTCGCTTTTTCAATTTCTATCATAGACAATAATTCTACACAAACGATAAAACAAAAACATGTTTTATGGTCATCATTAAAAAACTATTTAAAAAAGTATATATTTCATTTTGTTGCTACTTCTGTAGGCTTACGTATAGCCTGTTATCACTTTTTTAATATCGAGTACTCAGCTTCTGACATCATTTACATAAATATCATAAACAGCCATGTTTCTCTGTGTTAGCAGGTAATAGCTGCGCGCTAAGGCCTATCCCGGAATCGCAATCGGGAGCGGAGGACGTGCCAGCGGGAATGAGGCTGCACGGGACGAGGGCCATGTTGTACACCTCGGTACTGGCGGGAGCGAAGGCTGGAGACCAAGTCGAGTGAGTAAAGCTACTATAAAATAATGAAATATCAATTTAGTTTGTTGTAGAATTGAGATAGGTATATGACATCTGCGCTGATATTCATGGGAAATTAGAAGTGAAGTGTTTTGTGTCTGCAAGATTATTAAATTCTTCATATAGGAACATGTACATACATATATTCATAACTGTATAATTGTGTTAAATCAGCGGTAGCTTGAATATTGCTTCTACTCCTCAATCTTTGTCAGTACTACTCAATTTCTATGCGAAATGGAAGACGTGGCCGTCAACCCATCTCATGAGAAGCGCAAATCTTTTTAACTATGAACTGAACCGAATACGAATACGCTAACAGCAATAGTAATATGGATGTTTGCTACATTGTATTACCTATAGCAAAAGCAGCTTGTATCATGTAATATTACTCACGGTATGGTAGCAATCACTAGTCTAAAAATAAATTTAGAGACAGATTTATCCTCATTATTTTTACTCAATCTTTTGCATAGCTGTATTGATTACATTTCTATGTGATATTTGTACTAGCGCTGGTATGTGTTCCAGAAACGCGTCAACCACCGAAGAGTACGACGCCATTATGCCAGACGAGGCGCTGCCCGAGGACGAGGTGCAGCTGCACGAGGAGCTGCAGATCCTGCTTCCGCCGCGCTGCGAGGACGTTACCACCGGCTGCACCGCTATCAGCGACAGTGTCGCCTGCTGACCCCTTGTCTCGACGATGTGACACCAGATGAGGTTTAGGCCACTTTTTAAATTTAAGCCACGATTATCTCAGAGATTCAAAAAAATCGCTATAAAGAAAATTGGCAGACTATTATTGTATATGGATTGGTTAATAAATGATTTATTCCGGTGAATCTGTATTTCATATGTTGACTAATCATTTATGTAGATATGATTTATTAATTTATAAAATTTTCTGGTCATAATTATAAAACAAATTCCTCGTTGGCGCATGTATATTTATTATTTACGCATCCCGTTTGTTCACCTTACTCCAATCCATCAATATTTATTAAAACATACACATATGTTCATACAGTTAACTACATAATTCGTTGGTTGTGATCGCCTCTTAGGAAATGATCGCGGAATACCATTAAAATTAAGAATTACTTGAGTATGGCCTAAGGCTATAATGAGCACAGATGACAGCTTAGTGTTTGCAAATATCCGATGAGGGTTTAGTGATGTGTGGATTACCTCAAGCAAGTGTTGCTATTATGACATGACAGTTATTTGTGGACTGTTGGAATGTTTTGTAAGTGTCCCTCTTAATATTCGACAAATCGTTTTATACACTTCCTATGAATCAAATGACTCAATCGCCGATCTAAAATAAATCGTACAATTGTAATTTAGGTCAACAGGTACAAGAAAACAAACTTCGTAAATGTGAATTTATATTGCATAACTTTTCTACAATATTTTTACAGCGTAACTCACCTATGCATCGTTTTAAATCATATACAACCAGCGACACCACGACAGTTAAAAACTAATTTGGAAAACATAAAATACGAGACACATTTACAAAGAGTTGGCAATATTTTTTTTTATAATTGCACTTCAATTGGAAATTCCGCAAGTCTATTAAAAACGGCTACCCTAACTAATCTCCGATTGTATGCACGTGAGAAAATAAAATTATTAGGCACTTAAGCGTGTTATGATAAATTATATCATTTATCATCACAAAGAATTCCATTTCTAAGTTTTATCATTTTTCGTGCGAAGTGAATCGTTTAAGTCATTCTAAAAAAAAAAATGGATGATGCCATGGATTTGAACCCAGCACCCCCGGAGTGAGAGGCTGAATTCTTAACCACTAGGCTTACACTACTCTTAAGTCATTCTACGTTTGATAAATGGAACATTGAATCACATATCAATGAGCGCAATACTTCAAATGTCACTTATGATGATTCATCCAGGATGTATTTACATCAAGTGATAAAATTTAACATGCGAATATGTTTTAAAATTACAACTTGCAGGGTAAATATATTTCATTTTTAGTTACACGTAGTATTTTGTAAAAATCTACCTAACAAAATGAGGCACTATAATCTTGAATTCGTTTCTATCTATCTACAAACTAAGGTAATTAATGATGAATTAATAATTATAAATAATTAATTTATCATTATTAATGATACGTACACCTGTGTATTATATTAATGGTTCAGGGTCGATTGATATTCTAGTCCAATGATTAGCTGAAGCATCATATTATTATCCAAGTAAATGTAGCACCCAGTTGACATATTTGCGAGTTATTAACCTCAAATAAAAAGATAAGTTTAGCTCTAACAAAAGAAGAATTCTGTCAAAATATGTAATTAACAAAGCGAGTGCTAGATAAGGATGTGAACGGAATTCCAATGTTTCGTACATTATATCTCATATCAAAAAAGAACTGGCTGGATATGGTTATAAATTAACCGTCAATCAAAACAAGGGAAAAAAATTGCCTCACGGAACATTGTCTAACAGAGAATCACCAAGCATCGATACATAAAGCCAAATAAAACTATGAAAAAAAAATTAAAGAATTAGGGTCCAGTTTAACATCGTACCACAGTCGAATAACATTCTTCTGAACACTCATGAACGAACGGATCAACATTCGAGGCAACGCGCTTGTGAACGAACGTATGTTCATTAAGAACTTAAACATTAAATAATTAAAAAAAAATATTAAATAATCTTTCGAAATTTTACATTCATACCTTTCTTCGCAACGTTGATATTTTTAGTTTAATCAAATTTTTGCTTACATACGACGCATATTGACCATAATGAAAACCATCAATATTAGTTTTGTAAAATGGCAGCCGTTTCGTCGAAATCAACCGACGTAGATACAGGTTGCAAGACTTGGACACTTTACAGTGATAATAGGTAATATAGAAATAATATTTGTATCACAAACTATTCAAGTTTAATTGGGATTATAACTTTACAGTAATACTAGTGAGAAAACAATATATTAAAAAAATAAATCTTAACAAAATAAACGTTTGAATATGTATTTAATGGAAGCAAGAACTGTACAATAAATATATTAAGAAAAAAAAAATACATTTTTAAATGGACTTCAAAACGATTTATGTACAATATAATGAAATAAATCACCAATTTAATAAAATTACGATATTGTGAACTATAAAAGAATGAAGTTTTTGTAGCGTTTTTATCATCATTCGTACAAATTAAACTAGTGCTGGTAGAACTATTTAAAGCATTTTTTCACACCTTACTTTCTATTGGAAAGCGTATCTCAATATTTTGTAAGCGCACATGACCAGTGTGGTGTTATTATCGACCTTATCGCTTTCAAATTAAAGTTCACAAAAAACCAGGTTAAAGTTAAAACCCGATGGTCCCATTGCAACACTGTTGAATCAAATCACACCGAAAGCCAGAAGCGTAAATTATACATTGCGTTACCGCTAAATATAGTTTTATCACACATCAAAATATAGAAAAAGATCCCGGTGTAAAAATGTGTTTTATTGATGATTCATATATAGACGTCAATGGGGTGCTATTGGCGAGACCTATGTCCTGCAGTGCAATGGTGTTGTCTAATGATGATTATTATTATATAAATGTCAAGCACATGAAAGCAGAGAAAGAAAAATGGGTTTTAAAACGCGGTTGACGTAACTCAAGAAATAAACAAGACATCTAAATGCTAATCAGAATGAGAGGAAGCGACAATAAATTTAATATGTCAGTGAAATCATTCAACTGGGGCCGGGCAGGATGGGAGCGACTATTGTCAATTAAAGCGAATCTATCTGGCACGTTAGTAGATATGGATGTAAAGCCTTTGAGGAAAACAGTACTGACATAATCATACTATAAATACTACTATATTATACAATCATAATCCTACATACAGTTATACCATTGTGAAAATATTATAGTACAGTATAATAAGGGAAAAATGCAAATGAGTTATAAAAATTCATTTTTACACGAGGATCTTTGAATTATAATTATATAACGCAATTATCATTACGACGTCAATACAAAAGTCGATTGAACGCACACAAGTATTGAATATGGAATACGTACCCACACATAGTCTATGAAAAATATTTGAAATTAATGCCATATATTGGAACGCGTTGGAGTGTATGAATATAAATATAATATAATAAATTATTATAACGCCCATTATCAAGGAAAATGAACGTTTACCTTCAGCGTCGTATGGTTAGAATATACCATAGGTTCAACTTGTTCTAGGGATCTTAAGTGTTGATATTTTATCTGACGATCAATGTGTCTATAATAATCATAGATGATAATAAAATCACATGAAAAGTTTTGGCGATATTATTTGTTTGAAAGAAAATTGAAAAGAAACCAAACATTTTACCAGTAGGAATCAATTTCATTTTTGAACTGTTAGACTGTTTTATCTTGTCTTATGCCCAGTGTCACCAAATGTGGCTAGTCAAGGACCAATGTTACAATTAAGACGACTATTTCTCATCATCCATATTCAATAAATTATTGAATTTATCGATTATGATAAAAAATTTGCTCATGGACTGTTTACCTCTATAAACCCATATATGTGTATTGAAAATCAGTAAGGACTGTATCGTTCGTTGATATTAGCAAGAAGTACTGCCCATTATATCAGTTCAAATAACGCCTGCTGGCACTGCAAAACGAATCAAGATATAATGACATCAGAGCAAAAATTTAAACTAAATTTTAAAAGATACATCAAATCTTATCCTGGTTTCAATTATCATATAATTGTCATCATCAACATTCTGTACATATCAGTGAACTAATTATTAATACATTTCCCTTAATCATATTAACACAAAGAAATTTCGTCTAAATCGGCTATGAAATATTGGCGGTGTGTTTACACAAAAATAATCACGTTTACAACCAAAACGATGTCAATAAAGTTTATTTTCCAACATCTCATCACATTCTCATATTCATTCAGTATATTCTATAGCCATACCGTATTTACAATGCTTTATTTTTTTTTTCCGTTTACATTCATTTTATTCGTTTATACCTACGTAATACTATGAAGCTTTGTTGCGTCGCAGCACAACTAGACAGACCAATCGGCTTTTTGTATGTTATTATATTCATATAAAGTACCACGGATGTGACGTCATACGAGAACTAAATACATATATTGTGGTTGTTTTACGTACTAGAACCTCGTTTTGAAATTCAGAATAAAGGCACGATGCAAATCATTCAAATTCCCTGCGAGTGACACGAACACTTCTTTTCACAAAATTTGTGCTGAAATAATGAAATACAAACGCACATAAAATGCACAATTTTTGTAAAAGTTACGAGAAAGTTCAACACGCATCTGGTTAAAATGAGGTAATAACGAAGCAAGATAAATTCTTTGCATTGTGCCTTTAGTCAAAAATGATACGTCTAGTTTCATACATTGTCTAGTGAATGCCCACGTTACGAGTCCACCTACAGTACATACGTTTAGAGTTATTTCATGCGTGCATCATAATGTTATTGCTTTATAAATATGCGTTGGGTGGACATCTTGAGTTTAAACCAAACATCGTATCACAACGGTTACAAAACTAGTCGAAAACCCCATTTACTGAAATTCCCTTTTCACTTAAACTCGAAATGCACACACAACGACGCCCACACACCCTCCCATCCACACGACCAAGTCTTACTATTAAATTACTCGATTACTATAACGCATATAACTCCAAACCCCTCTATGTTACTATACAAAAGTTGGAGGTGAGCGATTGATTAATCGAAAGAGACAAAAAAAAGAAAATAAAAATAGTATAATAAAAAAAAAACCATTTACTCTAACGTAATCAATTTCATCTTTAAATAACATAAAAAAATAATACATTCCGCTACAACAAAACTATTAATTTGTTTGTTTTTTTTTATTAATTATTTAAATAATGGAATAATTGATTTTTCGTTTGTGTGACAATTAGTTTTAAACCGAGTAACTAGCGTCGCCCGCAGCCCGCGGCCCGCCGCCGCTCGCGACGTGTGCCGGCCGCTGCTTACTTACAATTAAATGGCATCGATATCCACACCTGGAAACAGAAAACACGTTACATGTTAGTTATTTTTTTAGCCTATATGATTTTCGTATGTAAAAGCAAGGTATTATCTTTTGAAATTAACGGTGATCGAGCTTCCTTCCTTCCCTGACCTTTCGTCCCTAGCTAAACTTTCCGGTCAGTTCAGTCGAGGTTCTGGGTTTGTAGTCATCGTATAAGTCACCCTAAAAATGTATTATATATAGATTATTATAATATATACCCGGTAATACTAATTACAGCCTACTAAGAAAATTGTTCCTATTGAAATTACGACAGCAAATTCAGTTTCATTATTAACTTTTTTTCCATTCTTGGCGTTAGTACCAACGTATTTTACTAGATGGCGTTGTATACTGCGACATTGAATACTTTGGTTAACCGAAACTGATGTCTATCTTAAACATAACTCCAATCCTACATAAAATAGATATATATCTAATTCTTCAATTGTAAAAAAAAACTGCCTCATTCAGCTACTTTTTTGAATAATCTTGTTTTTTGTAAGTACAATTAAACATCTAAAGGAAAAAATAATCGATGCTATTTCCTCGTCAACTCACGTGTTTTTTCCTGTTATTGTATAATCTACGATTTTCTTTTATATGTACTTAGGTAAAAAAATGATATCTACTGTTATGTATAAACAACTGATTAACTGTTTTTCGGGAAATATGAAGTCAATAAAATGTGATGTATCATGTAACTGTGCGAGTCATTCCGACCAATTAAAGTAATCGAACTGAATTAAATACACACAGTTTATTTCAAGGCATTTATGAAATCTATCCGTGAGTAATAATATAATATAACAACAAGCCTATATTTCTCCGAGGGAGTAGGCAGGGCTGTGTAGTGTTATAAGTTCATTACAGTTGTACATAAGAATAATAGTTTTATAGATTACGCTACAGGACTTTCACATATGTGCTAATTGATATTAAATAGAGTTTCGGTTTACGCAGTGGCTGGCAGCGGTTGGATGCGAAGAGCTGAAGATCGAGCTCAGTGGCGTGCCATTGGACAAGCCTATGGGCAGGAGTGGACCGGAGTGGGCTGATAACGATGATGATGATGAGTTTCGGTTGGATAATTATATGAATTAAACAGGGGCAGAAGAGATATCGGCGAGTGTGTGGCGCACCGTGGCGCGCGGGGGCGGCACGCAGCGCGCCGCCTACTCCGCAGCTCATAACTTGTGGTTGCTGGTGAGCCACGTGAGCCCCTCGTACAGCCCGTCGCCCGACGTGGCGCACGACGGCTGCACGTACCAGTTGCGGTCGCGGATGCGCGTCAGGCCCAGCTTCTCCTGGATCTCGTGCGGTTTCATTGCTGGAATATATCAAGAGGCGCCACAGTTAGTTGCATTTCATTGGCGGGTTTAAAACAAGTTAACGCTCTAAAATGTACACATGTGTATAAGTATGTATATAGTACCGAGTGACAAATATATGTAACCTTAAAGAACTGACGTGTCTACATTGCTTACTCTCTTCATGTTCATGCCCGTTTCAGAGACATATATTGAATTGACTGAAATGATTATTAATACATGAAGTAAGTATGCTTATATTTGGTATGTATAACAATATTACTCGGTCAAATAAAAAAAACTCAATAGAATCTGTAATAATGGAATCCGACAAACAAGGATCACCAATATGGTTCTCAATAATAACGTTAAACCCTAATCTCATTAGTAAACTTTTAAAACATGATGAATGAATATAAAAAAATATATGATCGGATGAAAGAAGTCTGTCGAGACCGTAGCAATTGGAGAATCTTAGTCCTCTCAATCTAAGAGAACACCGTGGACGACCTTGATGATGATACGTATATATATACCGTCAGGCAAGTCTTGCTTGTTGGCGAAGATAAGTATGATCGCGTCGCGCATCTCCCGGTCGTTGATGATCCTGTGCAACTCCTGCCGGGCCTCGTCGATCCTGTCGCGGTCCGCGCAGTCCACCACGAATATTAAACCCTGAGTGCCTGAAAACAGCGCGTTAAAATTTATCAAATATGCTCTTAAACAGATAAAACTTCATTCGGACTTCATATTCATGAC
>DWFV01001937.1:0-10434 GCA_018246775.1 Parelbella machaon machaon | reverse complement strand
CTTAAACGTAACTGGTGAAACGTGGGAGTGTACTACACTCCTCTGCCTATCTCTACGGGGATTACAGGCGTGATGTTACGTTTGTTACGTTTATAACCATTATACCGAAACTAAATTAGTTTTAATAACATTCATCAGCTCTAAACTGCACGTAGGTGGTGCGAGGAGCTGGACTGTGCGACACACGATCCGCACACCCGCGCGGGGATTATGGACAAAAGCGTTTTACGAAAAGCCTTTGTTAAGGTATGGACTAAAACAGGTTGATGATGATGAGCAGTTACCTTGGTAAAATCATTCTTTTCGGCTTCCGCGATGGCTTCCTGCAGGATCCAGTTCCGAGGCACCAGCGCTGGGTTCACTCGCAACATTCTATCTCTACGAGATTCTTCCGACACTGGAAATATTGAATTATAGATAAAATAATAATAATCAAGAGTTGTGCGTGTGTCAGCCCGCGTTTGGCCAACGTGGTATAAATGGCCTTAACCCTCTCATTGTAATTATTATAATATTTAAAAAAAACCGTACGTCTCTAAACAATATAGAGGACAACTATGTATACGTGACACACCATAGGGCTATCTGTCGTATAACGCTACGTTATGATGCCAGATCCCTTATGGAGTAACCAGATATGAACGAGTGAAAAAACGAAGCATAAGAAACGCGATTTCTTTGGTTTAATAATAAACTCTTTACTAACTCACCATTTTCCTCTCGAAGTCTCTCCCTATACTTGTGCACCCAATCGACCCAGCGCGAAGCTCCGCCCACTTTTCGCAGCGACCACTGGGATTCCAACGCTGTCTCGTCGTGCAATTTTTCAATGTGCACCTGCAAATTTGAGCAAATAAAAGACAAAAATACCTGTAGAATTACAAGATATTATTTTGTATTATCGCCCGCACTTAACACTTTGACAGCCGAGCGTTTTAAAGACGTACTCAGATTTTAAGACGTACTCAGCGCGTGATCGGCTGTTAAAGTGTTAACCTTTTTCTATTTAAAGTTTTTTTTTTTTTTACTAAAACTTTACTAAGCCTTCAGAAACAGGAACCTTACTTCGTATATGTTTTTTTAATTTAATTGTATGTGAAATTATGTATTGCATCAGAATAAATTTATTTAAACAGAAATATAAATAACCAATTCCTCTAATGCTAGCCTTTAGATAATAGTGTTTTATCTGAGTACATTAAACTAAATCACCATACGACAGTAGACAGTGAAAGTAAACAGGCCAATACCAAGATGATCTGTAACAGCGCTTTACATTGACTGGAACACGCTTATTGTTTTTTAACGAATTCCTTACATCACACTGTCATTGTTATTAAGTGATTATAAAGCGCCTTACACACTGTGTTAGTAGTACTATGTATACACTACCTATTGTCCAAAAAAAAAAAACTACCTACATTAAAAAATATGCAAAATTAATTTTATTTAAGATTATAATATTTGTATACTCGTTGCGAATTCCAATCGTATACACATTGATGAATATAATAGAAGTGTGTCAGGACAGTAAGCATAAAAATATTTGGCACTCGGTGATCTCTACCCACCTCACAAGAGACCTGGTGTGATGATATAATAATAACAAGAATTAATAGTTGCATATTCAATTCCAACGCGGTATTCACGGCAGTGATTTAAAAACAAAGATTTGTTAGTAACGTTGAAAGGACCATTATTGCAGACGGTAGAGATTAAAAAGCCGTGATGTAGAGATGAGCGCATTAAAATATCGCCATGCTAACTGGCAATGAGACGTAAGGAGAGCGGTTTATGTGAATGGGATCATTCATTATGTGAATACTGCGCCCAGCGGGGTTGAGCGTCAGCAATGTTCAGTAACGCTTGATCGTATGACAATAGTAACAACGTAACATCACGTCTATAATCCCCGAAGGCGTAGGCAGAGGAGTGTAGTGTAGTACATTCCCACGTTTCACCAGTTACGTTTAAGTCCCATGGTGGTGAGCCTATTGCCATACACCGGGCACGATTCCAGACTCCGAGTCACTAATAGAAATTCTAAATTAGAAAAATCCAATAGCACCCGACCCGGGATTTGAACCCAGGACCTCTCGATTGGCAGTCGCGCTTGCAACCACTCGACCAACGAGGCAGTCAACGTACACTTAAAACGTTCCGTACATACTAACAAATGTTTATCTGATAAATCCACCATCAATACTACACACAAATCCATGATTAAATTATATACTGACTCAACTCATGTTTGTTCTTTGGAAATAGACCGATTACTTTATATATACATACTTATGAAATATTTAAAAGTAAGACTACACGAAATGTTACAATGTAATTATATTCCGTGGCCATTCACGGTGATACGTACCAATCGTTAAATTACCTCAAAGCCTTTTTAGGCACATACATTAACATCAGCCCATTTCAGTCCACTGTTGGACGTAAGCCTCCCCCAATGAGCGCCATCGCGCCCAATCCTCTGAATATCTGAATGTGCGCCAAAAAAAGGCACATACAGTATATAATTATTACAAGCATCTGTATTATTAATGCAAGTAAACCTATATCTTTAAAGATTTAAAAAGATAAATATGGTAGAGTTTTCTCTCCACGGTTCTATCACGAAAGTACCCCAGCGGCACCGGATCTGCTGCTAAACAGTACTTATATATATTATTGTTTTTGTTTATGATTCCATTTGAGAATTAGAGACAGCAAATATTTGATATACAAGTATGAAGCATTTTAATCTGTGTTCTGAAGAGTGGCACTGTGTCTGACTGGTGTAGCTGGGCTTTCTATGGACTACATTGTCCATGTAATGCCATCTTAACGGCAAATTCATTTGTTTCATAATAAACGCTTCTTTCCTATACATTTTCAAGAGACACAGTTATATTATATAGTCGCGTCAGGTCTCTTACAGCGATGGCACAGCACCTATTGCAATGTTACCATATGATACCGTATTACAAAACCGTAAGAGGGCTTATACAGAAATAAGTTTTTCCAAAAGTATCAAAATTTCGCGAAATATTTAGTGTAAACACTACATAAAGGGCAAACACCGCGCTGACTTTCTCTCCTTTTCTCATTCCTATATCACTTAAATCATAGTATCAGCGCTACTAACATTTGCCCTTATTATTTTATTAATATGTTCACCCATAATCATCTAACACAAGCCGAACTCAGGCAAATCACGCTAAACAGCCAATCCAGCATATTTGATAGAAGCTGTAAGAGTACCGACTCTCCTAAACTAATCGCAAACGTTGATGCCAAAAGCGACTGCAAGCGAGCATACATATGCTCTGCAGTGGTACTTACTGGTGGTTAGTACGAAGGTGGATTGTTACGAAGTTGTTTTAGCATATTAAGTTATTAACCAAAACCGCGATGTAGGTATATAACACACTTACTGACTGCGCCAACTGTAAATAAAAATACACGTGTATTACATATGGATATATATATGTAAATAAACGATTAGAGCTTAAATGTCGAGTTTAGGGTCAGTTTGGAACTTACGCGTTGATTGGAATAATAATGTTTTTTTCTCTTTTGCAATCTCATATTTATTCCCTTTTTAAATCTTCCCTTACTCTCCTTTTTCAATTGTCTGTACATTCTGAAATTGGCGAGCACAACATGTAATTTATCATTAAACCTGCCTTCTGAAGCAAAAGTTACTTGAACTCGCCGAAGGTGCAATAAATCAATAATAAATATTCCATTGCCACAGTACATTCGCAGACTAAGGCTGAGTATAGCCCGCAATTAAATTTATATTTTTAAGGTTATACACTATCTTTTATTGAAACATTCAGAGATTTTATTAGTTAGGACAATAATTTACAATCCCGTACGACATAACGCATTATACATATAACTTTAAAAAACATATTTCAATTAAGTTACACTATTAATTCATATTGTGTGTGTACATTTATAAGCAAAGCTTTTTTACATTGAATAACAGTATTCAATTCAACTCATACAATTGATGCATCGCATTCTACGTATTCTAGAATCTAGAACATTCGAAAACTTTATTCGTACGTAATAGCTACGAATAATACTTTTCTGACACTCAAAATAACATTTATATATCGTATATTGAATAGTAATTATACCTCGCTATTACGATACAAAAAAAAACACAAAGGCGTAGCCTTCGCTATATAAAATTATTTTTATTGTTCTTTAGTGTCTGGATTCTTTCAGTTCGGAGTTGGCCAAGACTGTAGTCTATGGTGTTATATTTTCTCACATTTAGAGTAGATTCGTGTCCGACAGTGGAACGGTAAAGTAATTAACGATAATTACAAAATATAGCTATATACACAACTGCCATCATAGTTGAAACTGTAAGTCCATAACGGATTTAAATACTAACGTAAAACTCACGGCACATTTGGTTGTCGTTAACACGAAACGCCATGAAACTAACGAACGAGTAGTCGCTGGTGACTTCAAATGAACTCATTAACGATCACGCATGACGCACAGAAATATTGCGACTTTTGAAATGCGTTCATTTCGTCAGATCTGAATAATGATTGCGTTAGGAATATTATTCAAGTTCTGAGTTCGACGTCGCTTATGGGGCTGTAGCTTGCCTCTTGTGTAGGAACAGGTATTGGATATGCACGGATTGAAAATGTACTAAATTCTTACGCTGAATGTAATTCTTCAACTTAATGACAAACCGAACTGTTTATTACTTATGACTCAATTAAGCATCTTTTCTTTCTAAATTTGCATATAACTAACACATTATGTAAAACTTCATTAACTTTGTAACCATATTTTATAACTAATGGATTATGTAGCACCTTTATTTTTATTAACGGTACCTCATGAAAAGATCAATCCAATATGGCCTTTTGCTTACAAATATTAATCAAGTTGTTTTGGACTTCGGACTCAGTCGGAGCGAGACACGAAGCTGTGGCAGTTTGTTCGAGAAATGTATTGCAGGCATTGACGTCATGGAGGCTTTGCATGAGTGCAACGACCTCAGGTGTAACTGATCAAAAGATAACACTGAAATCAGGAATGTCGTACATAGCTTACTGTTAGGCGGCCTGGTTCTTTAATTAAGTCCTTCGGGGGTAATTAAGGTACGCTATGACATGTTGTCTACAAACGTAGCTTTAAAAAGTTCTCTAAAATTGTAAAGATCTATAGACGATGGTGACCACTCTCCATCATGTGGGCCTGTCTGTCTAAATGCCTTTCAATTAAATAAAATATATTCTTTGAAGTTCATAAAAAAGTTCACGGTTCTCATTTTAAAATATACAGAACTCTACATAAGAAGTATTGACGACAAACTTGCGTCATAGTGCGGTGAGGTCAAAAAGATTTATAGAAAAACTTCTGACGTATTGTAGAGTCAGCGGTAGAGTCGTGTAAACTTAATGTACGTAAACATATTAAGTATTACTGCTCTTTTATTACTCTTAATTTATTTTAATACAGGAAAACGATAAAACTTGCATTAAAATACATTTTAAAAAGATAATTAAAAGTACACACAGTTTACGCTTTAATTTTATAAATTGTATGTATATTAAGAAATTTTACATTTGCCTATGAAATTTCAGATATTTAACACTAGTCAGCAAGAAGATCAATATCTTCCATTCCACTTAGAATTCCAAATTCAAATTTATTTTCGAATACAAAAAATATTGCTGTAAAACATTTTTACAACATTTTTTTAAAAAAAATTTACGCCTCCGTTTCATAGTCTTCATTAGACATATGAACCGGAAATATGAATTCCTCAACTTACCTAATTAAAAACGTGCATATGAACTGCTGAGGTCGACGGTAAATAATAAACATATTTTTCCTTACATTTAGAATGAAAGAACGTAAATAACATGTCTCCATAAAACAGGTTCCTGTGTCCTTGTTGCAACAGTCCAAACATTAAATTGACTCCACACCATGACATGTTACACACAAAATATACACAAAAGCTTTAAACTATATAATATGTACCAGCTCCAATTACGTATTTATTCGGGATAGTCATAAGTGATTAAATCGAACCATCTTAGTTCACTTTCATTATGTTTTTTTTTTCAAAATAGCCTAATTTCTGACCTGTTCGAAGTTCTTCACAAATTTCCGCCAATTGCAAAGATATAGTTGGTTGTGAAAGTATTTTTTTATTCCCACATACATACATACACAAATTTAGGTTTATACTGTTAGTCATTTTATATTATCACCGTGTATTATAAAATCATCTAATCACGAGTCCGCTGTTAAGAATGTCGTTAAAACTAAGCGGTATCCCGTATACTATTGCTTAGTTCTTGAGGCACTTTCAAATTTATTTCTTGTTTGTGTTTATATATAACCTGTTCGTTTTTAACATTCTTTAAACTGAAGTGGATTTGTAGCCATTTTTGAAGATACTCAAACAATTAAGAGACCAATAACATAAGCGTGAGGACACTTTTTCAAGAAAATATATATTACAAAAGTAAAACACATGTAACCAATAAAATGAATAATTACATTGAAATTCCGATTACATGACATTCTGAGAATTTAAGATTGAGTAGATTGTAGGTGAAATTATATAATGTGTAAGTAGCATTATAAAGATTCCCCCGAAACGGGTTTCCGACGTCTTGGAGAAAAAGAACTCAGAAGCTATGGCGATTGCCAAAGGTGAAGCTCCATGAAGCCGGACTGTGGGACTTACCCTTCGCGCTCTCATAACTTACAAAGCTCTAAGGTTGTGTAAGGTCAACGATATAACAAACTGACAAATGGAAGACAAAACTGTTAAGTGTACATATAGTTGTTCACATTCCAATTGATAACAATTGGAATGTGAACAACTATATGGAGTACTATAACAAGGGTGGACTACTATGGTGGAGTGGAGTGGGGAGGGTGGAGTACTATAAAGTACTTTATAGTCCACACTTATTATAGTACTCCATCGTATACGTAATATAGTGGACAGTAGGGGAACAGGGATGATGTTGCTGACGACTCTCCCAGCCTTATGATTTAAGCAAATCCACTATGTCGATGTAACAATAATAATTACAGAAGAAGAGGAGAGTTGCTAAAGCGGAACAACCTTAAGGCACGAACAAGGCTGTCACAGTCGATGTTAAATTAGAACTTGAAAATATGTTCATCTCATTTCATGTATTACATTTTTATCGAAATTAGAATTCACATAACGACAGGTACTTCACATACATACATCGTACATGTACACACACAATAAAATAGGATTTTTTTACTACATACAAATTTTCCATGTTTTTTTCCGCCCTCGTTTCTAGTGTAGGCCGTTAGTAATCTTATTTAAGGTTTAATATAAATGTTTCTTAACCACATTAACATCAAGAACATACTGCTTGCACGAAAAAAGAGATATTTCCTACTCTCTTCCAGAAAAGTCGACAAACTTCTTATCTCTTCTAGTCCGACAACAGCCCTTATTTATTACAAGAAGAGAACTGTAAGTCACATTGATAGGATATTCTCACTCCAATCGCAAAATATAAGGTGATGAAATAAGCAATTGGATTAAGCCATCATACAAAACGCACGCTAAAATTTAAAGTCGCTGACTAAAAAGTTGTAACAAAGACAGTATCTAGAAACAGGAAAACTGAGAATCAGACTCGAACATTTATTAGAAAAACGATGAGTATAAACATGTGTCATATAACAAATGGAATCGTAATCATGAATCGTACTTAAGGGAAATATTTTCTATTGTACACATGTTTATGGTTCTTGATATACGAGTAAGATGTGACGAATTACAAACATTGGGTATTTTTCTTTGTAACGAAACAATATTCAATTCTTATTTAAGTGTGACTAGATATTTATTTTCATACAATGCTATTCCATGAACATAAATAAATCATATACTTGGAAGTGTATGGCCGCAATCCTTTTTATATCCCACTGCTGGACACGGATGCTGCGTAAATGCGACAAGCCTACACATACCAGGCTTCTCCAATGTGGATTAGAAATATATAAATAAAGTATTAAAGGCAGCTAAGATTTTTTTTTTGTTATTTAATAGCGAAATGGAGTTTTATTTCATATGCTATAACACGCACATAACTCGGTAACTATGGGCGATAATTGTTCATACACTCCAATTAGCCCCAGACCGTTAACCCCAGGTCAAGGAGTACTAATAATGAAGTTATAATGTGAAACTTAACAGCAAGAAACTTAACAGCAATAGAAGAATTTATGTGATGTAATTACAAGTTAAATATCAGGTTATACCAGATCATATTTACGCTGTTTTCATTTTGATTTCTAAGTTTGAGTGCCTTGATGATCTAGTGGTTGTTAGCACGACTGCTAAATAAGAGATCTTGGGTGCGATTGCTAGGTCGGGCAAAATCTGACTACCACTACGAGGAAATGCAGGCGTGATACTATGTTATATTAATTTTGAACATATTGAAACCTCAATTTTCAAGCGAAGTCGTGTTCTGCGATCTCCAACCCGCATACCCAGCGTAGAGATTATGGACATATTCCCCTCAAGGGAGACCAGCTGTGAACTTAGACAAGCTGATCATGATGCCTGCATCTTTATAAATCCAATTCTATAAGTTTGCCCGTTTGTCTCGACTTTATTAATATAAAAAAGTATGTAAAAACTGATGACATACGCAACGTGTGTCAGTGACACAAATAGCTGTCAGTGTAAATAAGCAGGACCGTATATCGAATTACGCTGAATGACACGAATTATAGTGACATAGCATCGCGTCATTATATTGTGAAATCAAAATAGAACTTTGTTTAGAAAGTAGATGTCAACGTTTTTATTATTAATGATATTTCCAATTGCAGACTTGAAACTTTACTTTGAAAAGGTCAACGGTAATGTATTTTACTAAATTGACTTTTTACAGTCACACCAGATCTCTTACAGGATAGGCAAACAGCAAAGAGTGTCAGATATCTCTAATCTGACATACCTGTGCCTCTTCTGTGTTCACCACACATTATATACCTATAGATCGCCGGTTTGTTGACTTCTGAGTCCTCTATCAGCCACTGTATAAATGATGTGTGTGAGCATTTTAGACGGTGACCATATGAGATTTTTGCTTGCACTCTTCACCGAATAGCAAACAAAACCAAGCTTAATGTCTCGATGATAGATTTAAATTCCGAAAACATTATGTGTCCAGAAAGAGTATCCAAAAGAAATACAATATTATTAATACATCTGTGGCCTATAAATATGTATATAGATCTTTATCAACTAGCACATAAACATCACATCTCAACATTCCCTGACACACTGACGCAAGAAGTCAGTAAATTTCTTACCGAGCCATGACACAAATTACAACGTTACACAGTCATTAATAACACATGATCATAAAATAAAATACATATTTATGTAATGTGTCTGCAATTAGAAAGCGTATGGTTAACACATGAGATTAACATTCCGAATTTAAAAAATGGGAATCCCAAAAGCGTAATCGAAATCCTTTCTACCCTCTGGCAAATTTACAACTAATTCAATAAACGTAACATCACGCCTGTGATCCCCGTAGAAATAGGCAGAAGAGTGTGGTACACTTTCACGTTTCACCAGCTACGTTTACGTCCCATGGAATGGGTGGTGAACCTATTGCCATACACCGGGCTCAGATCCAGACTCCGAGTCGCTACTAGAAATTTAAATTAGATAAATCCAATAATACCCGACCTGGGATTTGAAACCAGGACCTCCCAATCGACAGTCGCCCCTGCAACCCCTCGACCAACAAGGCAGTCAACTAATGGAATTTTATTATATAACATATCATATGAACCTACCATTCATCCTCTTACTTATTACTTAATGAACTTATGTTAATTTATTTTTCTTTCCATAGCTCGATAAAATATACTCTAAACGCGTTTAAAGTAGTGGTAATTTTAAAACACACACACATACACATTTACATTGGTTCATGAGACTCTTTCACAGCTAGAGAAACCTCTAATCTGATGAATGATAACTATAAGTGTGTGACGTTTATTATATTTATCCTTATAATTAATAAAAGTATTTAATTTCGAATTAGAATTCCAAAAATATGCACAGTTTTTTTTATGTTTTACATACATATGTGTGTCTTCTCTTTCTTAAAAGGATTACTGATGTTTTATTCACTTAATAATACCTTATAAAAACATGTATACAAGTACCTACGTGTATTTTTTTTAAATATTTACGGCATTTTGCTTCATCATCATAAATCCTCTTAGCATCCGAATTTTGGAAACCTTTTAAAATACTTTTACTTTTTTAATTATTTTTGTAACTGATCCTATTCAATTTTAGTGACTGTTATGTATGTAATTGTTTAATGTTTTTAAAATTTTATTTAATAATGAATT
>DWFV01001936.1:0-10434 GCA_018246775.1 Parelbella machaon machaon | reverse complement strand
TGGATTTGAACCCAGCACCCCCGGAATGAGAGGCTGAATTCTTAACCACTAGGCTATCACTGCTTGAAATATTTATATTTGTATTAAATTCTAGTTGCAATCACCAACCTCCATGCCCAGCGTGGGAATTATAGGCGGGAACCTATTAAGGGAGGACTAAGGCCAGCAGTGGGCTTCGACCGGCTAATGTGTTCTGTGTATATGTAAGTTACCACCGAAGACCTACCTAAAAGTAAATATAAATATAATATATGTATATAAGTAAATATAATATACAATAAAATGTTTGTTTTTGTTGTCACTGGGCTGTCATTTTTTATCAGACTGACAATCACTGACTGACTCTCACTCTGGCAACTCGTCAATCACTGAACTACTTTCGCTCAACTTCCCAGTTTGATAACGTTGCGTGCGCGACGGTACAACGGCGAACGGATTTCATTATGCCGATTATTATGTGCATATGTTTTCCTTAACAACGTCCGGATATGAAAAACTGCGGACGTCCATTGATCGCGTACAGTCGCGTTGAAAATTTCCTAATCGTGCACTGTGATTGAATGTTATATATGTACCCTATGGTAATGTGTCTATGTTACTGATAGAGACGTTATGTCTTGATGTTTGGATAAGTGAGAGAGGAAAGCAATTTAGCGGTATTTTAAGTGTGAGTAGAATTTTTAAACCGGTCAGGTTCAGCAGTTGTTCTTGATGATATTTTAGATGATGATGAGGTCTTGGAAAATTTATTCATATTTTGTCCGCAGTTCATGGTATTTCCATTGCAAATGCTAGTTGATGATAAAATTATAATGATAAAATGTGTTTTTCTTTTTGCATAATATCTCCATATCCAATATTAGAAGTAGCAATGTTTTTAACGCGGAGAGCGAGTGACACCTGCGTATATGTATGTATATATGCATATTCTGCCTCGTTCGTCTAGTGGTTATAATTGTACTAAGTACTAAATAAGAGCTCTTGGTTTCGGTCCCCGGATCTGGCAAAGTATTAATGGAATTTCTAACTTGACATTTCGTGTAGTAGTATAGAGTCTGGGATTGGCACAAATCCGCACTTTGAGTCACTACTAGAAATTTCTGTTAAAAAATTTTACTCAGAAATCTACAACAGTACCCGACCCGAGTTTTGAACCCTGGACCTCTCGATCAGCAGTCGCGCTTTGCAACCACTCGACAAGCCAGGCAGTCAATGCGTACCTATTTGAGTAAAAAATGGTGTCTGTCATATTGATGGATTTCATCACGGTTAACGTAACTCACGGTATTTATGTGTACGTCGCATGTTCCCGGATGCGCCCGGCCGTGACCTTAGCCCGCTATTATCCTCATCTCGCATTATCATAATTTTCTACCTGTATGTACAAGTCCCTTACAATGTTTGTTTGTAATTACTACTGTTATATTACCTCAGGTTCGTTACTGAGCAGGCAGATGGCACCGAGTGCCAAATATCATATCTAAATATCCGATTCGAATATTTATTTAATTGTTAATAATAATTATGATACAAATAAAGAATGGGAGAATGATATGCAAATCAAAAACATAGAAGAAAGGAAAGTAACATTTATTTAGAAAATTTTGATTTACATTAATATAAATATCACTAACGTCCCAATTTGTAGAGGTAGGGAAAATGAACAGACAAAAGAAATGTATAGGTACCTTCGGTAGCTGAAAAGGCAGGATCAGATGAAGATTTATACACTGACTCTAACTGTCCTACACCTTCAATTCCGTTCAAGGTCGGTAGCAGCAATGTATGGACGGCAACGGCCACTAATGACTGCTACCTGCTTTCTTTACTTATCACTTAAAAAAACCTCCTTTTAAGTTATCTCTGAGCACTTTGACATGGGATTCATGTCCATGACATGGCGCAAAGAGAGCTCTCCTTAAAAGCCGGTACACAATTATTTTTCATTCTATTTACGTCAAAATCACATGACAATAAACATTATAATTCCAAGAAAAACTGTGTAAATAATGTATTAATGGCACTCAAATATTTAAATGTTGTATTGCACGTAAAATACTGTACAAATATTTTATTCTGCCGACCCACAGTGGGCCAGCGTAGCAGACCATGGCCTTTTTAAGTATCTTGTTGGTCTTGTAAATGCAAGCGAAACTGTTCAGTAAAAGGTCCTGAATTCGATCCCCGGGTTGGAAAAAAAATCATATACTTTTTGAAAATTGAAACTGCCAGTAGTAGCGCGAAGTTCGGCTTGTGCCCGGTGTATTGCAGGTCCAACCCCTATTCCATGGGACGTACACCACAACTGATAAAAAACGGAATAACTCCACACTTCGCAGAAGCACAGACGTTATGTTATAATGTCACGTTGTTATGTTATTATGACTGTAAGCTCTCGTATTCCAAGACGAGACTCGTGTCTAACAGTGGAATGACAAAGTGGTGACGGTAATGATGACGGTAGCGGGTAAACAGTCATTTAGTTGACAATGTAAATTTAGCTCCGTCTGTGGTCATGACTGGTCACCTATTTCGTAATCCCGCGCTGATTCATATTATAATGTCTTCGTATCCTTGAGAAATATTGCACACATATTCAAATGGAATGAAAATTTTCCTTTAGTTACTAAATATTTTAATTATATTAATAATGGTATACTTAAAGCTCTGTCTATTTTGGGATCGAATGTGTGTGTGTGTGTGTGATATTCCAAGACATTCATTCAGCTTGAACTTTGTGCTTGAGGTAGGTTAGGATAAGTCACGATAGCGTTCATGACATGAAGCTTATGTCCAGCAGCGGACGGACACAGTTCCGATGATTACGGCTTTCATGATGATATGGAGAGCTTGAATTTGCCTATTAACTCTGCATATTAATGTTACTATTTCTGTCCATTTTGCATACACTTAGTTTTATTGTTAAAACATATTTATAGAGTGAAGAAAGAATGAAAGATCTGCAAAATTAAGGAATACGAACGAAGGAGGAAGGACAATTTTGAAGACGAGTCGATTATTTGGGCTATGGTGCAATGATGAATAATTAATCAATATGTATTTAAATGAAACCATCTTATGAAATTATTTAATTAATTACTAATCTGGTTACAAGTTCCTTACGTACCTACATTAGTCTAATTCCAAATTATGGCATATGCGTATGGACGGCATGCATCAGCTTATACCAGGTGGACTAGGCCTTTAATTTTATAATACTTTAGTAACCAAGTGTCAATAATACTGGCCTATTAAAGTAACTTAATATTCCGGATGTTGTAGAGACGAACTCTACCTGATGTAAAATTAAATATTTAAGTATAATAATAATATAATATGAAAAATTGTTCACATTACAGTATTTCTTTATTGTTTAAAAGGATATTTTGTTTGTTTTATTCTATCGCTCAGCGGGAGATTTTGTAAAGCTGTGTGCACACTGCACACATACCATTTTTCGAAATACGTCCTTTTTATCTGAATAATGTCATGAATGAATCGATAGTACTTACTTCAAAGTTTATTTTAAATATTTAATTGTATTTGAAGTTATACAAAATAACATAAGCTAGTCTTCTAATGTCATTATCTCCTGACAACTTTGGATGGTATCATTCAAATCATAGACAAGTACATAAACAAAATAAATATTTTTAAATATTTTTGATAAACTTAAATATTTTATATCTCATATTTCTCTTTAAGATTATATAGCTTACCTTATCAAAGAAAGACAACTGGGGACTAAAGGACTCTCAATTCCGAAAATAGCTTTACGAGATAGATGTCATTGAATCAGCAAAAGCTGATTCAATATATGCTTTCCCTTTGCCTTTTTTAAACAGCGAATTCTATATGTTTTTAAATATAATACATAATTGTATTATTATGATTATTAATACAAACAAAATAGGTCATGTACTAACTGATGGAGGAATTAGAAGTCTCCGAAAACAATGGTGGCGTGCCATTGGAGAGGCCTATGTCCAGCAGTGGACGGAAGTAGGCTGATGATGATGATGATGATGAAAACAATGTGTGTGTGTGTGAGTGATAAATGTGAAAGAACCACGGCAGGTCTGTAAGGATGGAGATACGTGGCACTCGGTGCTCTCTGCTCACACAGTAAGAGACATGATGCGGTGATATAATAATAATAGTAACACTCACTAACACACAGTGTGTCCTACGCTTAATTGTAGCTGCATGTTTAACCCGGATCTGGGCGGGCGTAGGCGAAATGCAATGACTTACCTAAAACATATACTAAAGTGAGGTATAGCAGGATATTTTAACAAAGACGAATTTATAGACCATACTTACACTTTCATTTTAAAGGATAACGGAATGCATTTACCCTTGTATATAGATTTAAATAATGTAGAGCTATCGAACCTTTATGTGAGCTGGTCTTTGCTTTAAAAATATGTCTCAGTTATAAGATAATAAGATATGTGATAGTCTTAGAATAGATTTTAGTCTCCCATTTTGGATATTTGGGATTGGATTCTCTACACTGCTCTAACCTCAAGTGTGTTTGCTTAGATTTTATGTAATAGATCATAAATATGAAAGATACTGCCCTATACCTTTAGGGACTCAGAAGTCTCCAAAATCAGCGTCCATATGAAGATAATTATGAATTTAGAACGATCACATCAGTTGTAGAAATATATAAATATTTTAAACTCGACACACTCTGCCTACCCAATAAATGATTTTGTTCGACGATATAATAATAAAATTAACAATCACCTGACAGCGAACAGGGTGAAGGTAGCACTCTACCTTGTTAGCTACGTGCGTGTTGGCACATTTTAATGCCTATGAGAATGTTATAAGCATCTCTTAATTACTTAATGACTTTTTCCTTCAGAGCTACAAGGAGATGTTCAATCTTATGTGCGCACTTATTTACTTATACTATATATACACTATTTGTCTAATAACATGAGCTTGTCGGAATTTAGGGCCAACACAACTTGGAATAGAAATAAACTCTAAACTATTGGGCTATTGTATTCCAGAAACAAAATGGAATGTTACATATGAATATTCCTTATTCATCTTTGTCATACTCTATTGATTTCTTTTCGAACAGAAATACTTCAGGTATGTTGTAGTAGAAATTTTAAATACTTACATATGTGTCTTGTTATCTAAACAGCCATTTCATCACTATTTGATATAATTCATTAGGGCAACAGGTAGAGTTATAAAAAAATTTACTTTTTCCTTCTTCTTACACAAACATGTCTTATGTAAAGAAATTCTGCCGAATATGGTATAATATATGTACATATATGCTGTCGAATAAATTATTATAAACCGATATTTTAATCAACGAGTGTTTCTAATTGTTGAATAAACTCTGTTGGGGTGTATAGGAATAAGTAATTATACAAATGATAATAAATTAATGATATAACATTAATAATATAAACATTGGAAAAATATATTATGCTTGTAAATAATATAGAATAAAGTTCTTAACAGTTTATTTTGAAAAATATAGCTCGGTAAATATAAAAGTATTCAGCAATTAATCAAAAGTTTCGTTTAAAAATGAGTTATTGTTGCTTATTATTAAATTTTGTATTAATAAAAAGTTAGTATTATAATATGAAAATATTGCGTGTTATATAAAATTAAATATTAACTCTATGTCAGTGTCTTGTTTATTTATTAAATGTAAACAATTGAAACAAAATTATTCTATTTATATTGAGCATTAATTAAATTAATTAACACGAATTAATTTAATGCATTTACGATCAATAAAATCGACTAATTAACTGATAGACGCCTTATGGACACTCAATAAATTAAGGCTCTGATAATAAATGATTGAATTCTCAAATTTTTTTCTTAATACTTAATTAGAATTCAAATAATAAAATATATATTTTCTATCAATAACTAGAACGTCATTTAAAGGTAAGACAAATTGGATACATATGATTAAATATCAAAGAAAGAAGATCTCAAATGATTTTTAAAACATTATATATAAAGTTACATCGCGGAATTAATTGTAATATTTCGTGAAAAGATTCAGTTCATTAATCTATGTCAGTGACCTTATGCGAAGCAAAATCTCCCTATTTATTTCTTTTAATTTTGAGAGGAGACCCATGTCTTCCAGTGGAATGAAAAACTGAGACTTATGATGGCGACAGTTCGTTTCTAAATTGCATATTTACTGACATAACTATCAAAGATATATTTACTAATAAAATAAATCACACATTATAAATAACAGCGTATTAAATGCATCTATAAATTAATGCATTGCTACTCTACATCAAAACAAATGCTACGTGGTACTATTAATAATCATTGGCATTTAATATCTACCCTTAAAAAAAGATTTGAGGCGAGATAAAGGTCAGCGAGAAATTTCAACAACGATTGTATAAAAGATAGAGTTCTTCAATACGTGAGGTTGTTGAGTTGCTGTAGCAGGCTTAAGTGATCGTACTCTATATGACGTCGTGGAGGTTTTAAATACAGACGGACACAGTGAAGCGTTCAGTGTGTAGTGAATTGTGTGACGGTGAAAAGCATGTGAGTTCTCTATTTAATTTTTTTTAAATTTCTTCACGTTGTCAGTGTTACATTTGTGAATGGAATTTAGAATGATAATGGAATTTGTTTTGAGTTTTTTGTGATGGAAAATATTTTCTTTATTTGGAATTACGAGTTAAAACCTTTAATAAATTTAAAAAAGGTTTATTTTTCATTTTTAAAATAGATTATTATTAATGTGTTGTGGGAAAAAGTAAAACAAAATATCACACTATTTTCTATAGTTTCTTCGCTTTCATATAATTTTTTTTTTTTATATCATTAAAATTGTATTGTATTTATTCTATGGAAATTTATGAATATATTGTTTGATAAAAAATAATTTCTGACAAATATTTCATATAATTTATTTTGTCACAATATTTTTAGTCTTGAAAATTAAATATGAACAAATTATACACATATTAGTTAATTATTTATCTTAATATTCAATAAAATTAATTAAAATGATAAACATTTTATTTAGTTAAATATTTTCAGCATAAATTTGTTCGAGCTCGTTGATGTCTTTTTAATGACAATTTGGCGCTTAAATATTTTACGAATTTGATATTTATTTTTTATATTATACTTCTTAGTAATATTTTAATTATAACTAATATTTTATACAACTTGTATTCATGATTATAATTATCAATATTTAAGATATATTCCGCTATCGCAGTCGTGTTGACCTGTAACCTATGCCAATATAAACACTATAAAATTGGATAATACAAAATAATGAATGATATGACAGTTATATGTTTAGTTAGAATCATATATTAACTATAAGTCATACCAGTTAATATATGTTTACCGCAAAAATTGTGGCTGACTTACAAAATGCTATTAAAAAAAGAGATATAAAAATTTCAAATTAAAATATGAAACCCATTTCTGAAAATGCAAGGCTTCTCAAGTCGTTGTAAGCTGTACATTTTTGGCGGGCTTAGCCGTCCCAAACGAAATAGTGAAGAGTTGAAAATAGCATTAAATTGTCTTGCGTTCTTTTTTCAAACCATCTTCATTTTTAAAATAAATTATCTATACATATAACGTCTATTTAATCTGTAGTTGTTTTACATTTTTAATTTCTTGCGCCATTAAACAAATTGCGGTAAAAGAAAGAAGATACAGTCGGCTGAACAGGTCGAATAAATAGATGGTTTAGCTGAGCACATATCATGCGGCGTGGCATCCAATCTGTGGCATCCGATCATCACGGAATATTTGTTTTATCACTTCAAATCTCTCCGTCCTATCGGCCAGGATTGGCCGGTTGATAATAGTTAGATACATATACTGAGTTAGTTATTTATATGTTATTTCAGTGAACAGATTCGTATTATAAAAATAATCTTAGTTATACATGGAAGTGAAAAAAACCTTACGTTCCTGAACTAAAGATTATTAAAAAAAATAGATAAGACAATGGTTATAACCTCAGCTTAAATTGTATTGGTTTTTTTTCCCGCCTTTTTCGCCAATGACACAAATAAAATGTATATGTTCGAAATTCAAATTAAAATAGCTACGTGAGTCCAACATATACTTATTGCTATTTATTTTACACGTTCTAAATTCAAATATGATGTGTTCGCTCGAACCCGACGTATATTCCCATCTTTGTGTTACACGTTCCATATTTAAATTTAAAGTAGACTCGTCAATCTGACGCACGTTCATTCCCATCTTTGTTTCGTGCGTTCGGAATTCAAAATTTCAAGTAGCGGTGCGATTTAAACGTATACATATTCCCCTTTCGGTTAATACAAAGACAATTAATCTTGAGTGTCATAGTTCGTAGTGTTGTATTCTTCGCGCCAAAACAAGTATGTGGATGTAAGGTTTTCCCAGATTCAAGCGATACTGCCTAATTAGCATTTTCAACCGAATCTCACATCCGGGTGACGTCATTACCATTTCGTAACGTATTGTGGAATTCAATACCGAAGCGCCAATATAGTGTGGATGTAAGATTGCTGATTTGTATATTCTGTAAAAAAAAGGTTAGCAATGAATTACTGTGCTAACATAGTAAATAACAAAATGTAAATTTAAAAAACTATAGTTTTAGATAATAAATAGGACAAATATTTCTATAATATTATATGATATTTATAATTCTTAATCATATTCTTGATGGGGGCGTGAGAGATAAGGCGTGTAAAGACAGCCAGTCCATACTTGACCAGCATGGCAGACTATGGCCATAATTTTTATCGTTCTGTACGAAAACTCGTATTCTCCATTAGAACAAAAAGGATTGATGTTAATATACTTAAAAAAATCTAACTAAACAATCATAAAATCCATTTGTATCATCTGTTTACATAAAGGTCTATAATCATAATATATAACATTTTACTCTATAGCCAACGTATGTGACACAAACAGGAACTGCTAATAATAGAGCCATTATCATGATAATATATTTATCACTGTTATAAGACGTTATGTAGAAAAAACATTTTCAAATTCATTCTGTGACAGCGCGGCTGACGACATGCGTCTGTCAAAGATATTAAATGGTCGAGCCGAGTTTGTTTTGGCGATGTCGTTTATGGCTGGATGGCATTATTAACATAATTATAATAGTTTAACGTTAATAAAGTTTAATTGTACAACTTTGTGACAATGGCGGAGTTCTTTATGGTTTGGAACATTCTAGAAACAATACGAAGTAAGAAATAAGTAGATAATAAACATTTTGGACCGTTCGAATACATGAGTATTTGATTACTAGACAACAAACATGACAATAATAAACAGTTATTAATAGAAATAATATGTAACAACTTGGGACTCTCCAAACCATTTGACACTATATTGGGATGAAACTGGTACTATGTACATATATACGTCTATGTAAAGTAACTATATTTTTGGGTAGATTTGTTTTGTTATGAAAAACAACTTTAGCATATTTTTGAAAGAAATTTAATTTTGATGCATATGGAGCATCTAGCTCTTCAATAACCACACGAGAAGAATGTTGATGAAACTCTCAGTTATTGCAATAGAAGTTGGAACCAACGATTAGATAAAATCAAACTATATATACAAGAAAGCAGTGACAACTTAGTGGTTAATATATCGTTTTTCCAGTCCAGAGTTCGATATTTCCTCATTCTAGTATCTATAACTATACATAATTATATTGATTTTAAGTTTAAATATCACTTGCCATAGCAAAAGAAAAGACCGCAAAGAAATGTATACACGTAACAGTTTGCCATTATGTTCTCTAAGTTGCGTAGTCTGCCAACACTTGGCCAGCGTGGCAGACTATGATCTTAGCCATGTTCATTCAAAGAAAAGACTCGTGTCCGATGGTGGTGATGAAAATAATGATAAATATTTTGTAATCAAAATATATATTTCCAAATCAATATCAATAATGCTCATCAAAAATGAAACAAAAATTTTTTTTTAACGAATTTTTTTTTAACGAAATTTTCTTTTAATTATTTGTCTCGTTTATTATTATTATTATCACTCAATCTGTAGGCTTTTTTGTTATTATACAACAAGCGTTACTTCACACGCGTTGTTTAGTTTAAAAATAACAAACCTCATGACCTACTGGACTGTAATTCGCACCTCCATTCAAGGAGTCGCGGATTTTATTTCTTTCCAAAAAATTTTGTTACATCCTAATTTAAATGCGTTTCATAACATTTATGATTTGGTTACCCAAAAAAAAATTGACCATTTATACATTTTATTTTGGAGTAACAACTCGCATGTATTTTTAAGGTCTTATAGTTCATTAACGTAATATCATACCTGTAATCCCCGAAGGGGTAGGCAGAGGAGTGTAGTACACTCCCACGTTTCACCAGTTACGTTTAAGTCCCATGG
>DWFV01001935.1:0-10434 GCA_018246775.1 Parelbella machaon machaon | reverse complement strand
TTATATATAAATATTTAGTATCTTATGATTATATTTGCACTCGGTTTCGAAATATTGTTTTACACAATCAAAAGGGAATAACCAACATTATTATCGTAACGCAATTATAGCACTTGTCATTCTCATAACCGTTAATATAATACACAGTGCTGTTAGAAGTAGGTGGCAGACTTGCTTGTGCCGGAGGAGCTGCTGGTCACTGCTGCCTTCTCCTTTTCTACTCTTTTCTACGTCAAAAACTCTTGTATTTATCAATTCTTTTAACAAAGTAGACAGCTAGAAACAACTTAAGCCTAGTAAAGAATAAAGACTTTATAATACAACTAGCGGACCCGGCAGACGTCGTCCTGACCGTAATTTATTATTTTTTATTCCAAATATATACTCCAATTTTATTTATTACTTTAATTTATAATTCGAAAATTCCAACTCCTTATGACACCAGCTATCTACTAGTGAAAGTCCCGTCAAAATCAATCCAGCCGTTCGAGAGATTAGACAAAACAACACAAACAGATAAACAGACAGACAAAAATAGTAAAAAAAAATATTTTGATATATGTATCGTGTATACATACATGTGCACTTTGTAAAAAGCGGTTATTTTAATGTTACAAACAGACAGACTAATTTTATTTATTTGAATAGATGTATAGATAAATATAAGTAAATATATATTTATACTCATTACTCCGTGAAAAGCACTGAAATGCGTGAAAAGTTCTGTAAGCTATTAATTAAAGTATAAGCAAGTCGTTCAAGTTTTGCTTTTACATTCACTTACGTCATATGATATGTACGTCCCTATTTCGTATGTTGTCTCCGAAAATGCTTAGTACCTACATGTTTTTGACGTGAGCGAACAGGAGCGAAGAGAAAGTTTTACGAAAAAATGTTAACGGGTGAATCTTTAAATCCTATTGTTTCCAGCACGAATTCATTGGGAAACTCCATTGTTCCGAAGCATGAAATAAAATAATTCCGCTCGCTTACAAATCAACAGCGACTCACTTTTTGTTCTCTGAACAAATTATACGCGCTTTGGAATAATAATAAGAGTAGGGAACGTAGGAAACAATACAAGACAGGGTTTCCTTTCTATTTTTATATTCATCTCGTTTATGAGGCTTAATGAATGGAAGTAGAAAAAAAATAACGTTCCGTTACAATATTCCCGTTTTCAATTAAAGTCAAGAGGACAATTAAATGTCGAGTAATAAAATCCTCATCGCATTTTCGTTTGGGCATCTCGTTAAATTTGACGTTTATTCTAATGACTGTGTAAACGACCCGCCGTGAAGCGCGTTTACGACGTGTCCCACTGCGAGCTATCGCCAATGGCGGATTTTCTCGAAAATATTGTAACGATGCTTAATTTAATTGCACATTCCTAACAAAGATGCTTGTAAGAATAAATGCTCAATTGTTGTTCTTGATGTGCGATCTCTGAGTATAAAATTCGATATCCATGGAAATTGATTCTGGACGAAGCTCACGAAAACAACTAATAGGTGCATACGAACACATCTGCCGTAAGAAAATGCCATTTTGAAGTAACATCAATATCCAGACCACGTCGTATGACTGAACGAGATTTCGGTAAGATCAGTCAACTGACACTGATCGAAAATTTTCGCTACCAAAATAAATATTTAGACTGCCTAGATGGTACAGCTAAAGGTAAAAGTAGCTAATAGAACAAGCGCCTTATCTCAGTGTTTGTACCCCTTTGATGAGCGGCGAAGACTTGTTTTAACGGAGAGCTTAGCGCTAAGACTTGCACTTAAGGGGGAAATCAAACGAACTGCTGTTCTAAACGTTGCTAACGAAATCAAAGTAAATTTACTTCGTGCTAATACAACTGCCCATAAAGCGCGTTTTGATTTGAATAACCGACGAAGACCGCACAAGCACCAAGAGAGGACTTCTGCCTAGGTTGGAGTTTGTATCGTGGATTATCGTTTATCGTTCCATTGCTGGACATGGGTTTCTTTACAAACTAAGAAGGGTTGAGGACGAACAATTCTTTAACGTCCTCAAGACTATGACTTAAGTTCTCTATGGCTTACCTACTCGTACATGCCGCAAATAATGTTTCAATAAAAAAACTAAAAGTTTGCGCAAAACGTGTTATTTTTGTAAATTTTTCTAAGCACTTATTTAAGAACATTACTTGGGGCCTAATCTAATTGATAATTTTATAACTGTCTATAAAACAATGACGTAGAATATATCGAAATATTTTCTCCTCTAATCCGCACTGCATCAACATGGTGCAGTATGAATCAGGTTTGTCACAGTTAGATCTATACTGGTCTATGAGATCTTAGAAAGGGTTGCAGTCAAGCGCTTGATATACTTAGAACATTTACCTTATTTATTATACCGAGAGGAAGCCTTAAATAACATGAATTAAATTAAGATGATAATAATTATAAATGTCTTATTAAATACCTAAATGCGTTTACCAAAAATTAAGGATACAGAAAAGCGTAACTGTAAAATATCTCGGTAATTATTTCCTTCTATTTTCAGAAAAAATAACCTCAATATGATGCAAAACAAATCTAGGTCATATATACCAATAACAAGAAGAATTCTTTTCTATTTTCGTACATAAATTAAAAATAACCAATCGGGCGTCAACAATGGCTTACAACTCATTCAGAAAGAGCACACAATACATGCAGTTTTTTTTTTATAAACGGAAAGAAACAAACATTTTTAGCCACTATACCAGCAAAATTTTTACCAAATACGGCTGGTGCAATCGATCTCTTTTATAATTGCTATGACGACACGTCAAATATCGCAAATACAACATGTAGGTTCAATATGGAATATATTGGTACATGTAAAAGTTTTTGTCAATCCCTCCTCAAGAACAATCGAATACCAAAAAATCAAAAAGAAAAAACATGTTTTTTTGTCTATTACCACATTAAAAATCAGACTTCGAACAGACATCAAAGTGAGTAGGTACGTGCGTTTGAAACCCGAATAGATAAAACAAAGCGCCGTACATTTTGTGTTTCTATGAAAGATTGAATATCAAACGTAGACTGTTGTTTTTGTGAAGATAACTGATCGTAGCTTTTTTTTTACAATACCTACTGTATTATGAAATAAAAATACGGGGACCGAAGCAAGTATTAGAAATCTGTTAGCCAAATTTATTGCTATGAGCAAATCGACCTTATCCATCCATAGATCTCATGATCCACCTGGAACACCCTCTGAAAAGGTTCATTCCAATCCATGGCCTATAAGTCTTAGGAACGATGCAATTGCTACTTCTGAGGGGTCGAAGGTTTATTTAAAAAGCAAAACAAAGCTTATCTAGTGTTTAATTTGACTTTACTTTCCATATCAGCAACATAATTTTGTTACGTAGCAATATTTAGACGAACATTCTCATTTCATTCACGTTGACGCAGATTTGAGTTCAAAGTAAAATGCGTGCACGGAGGGAGGGGTGCGACGCTGCGAGCGGTGAAAAAAGTTGATACAAAGCCGCACATATTTCACCTCGACCTGGACGGATTGCATAACACACATATTTGCTAACCTTCAGTCTTTCACTGCGGTGACCATAATATTCATTTATTTCATTTTGACAGGTCTGTGAAAACGGTGTCTGACAGGAGTGCTGAGTATAGATGAAGTACGTCAGATCTGGAAGGATAGAGATATTTGGCACTCGGTACATTCTGCTCACCGTTAGCCTTAAAAATCCAATAGTACCCGACCCGGGAAACCAAACGAACTATAATCGATAAAATAGAGTACAAGAAACAACATAGATTTATTTTAATGGACATAATGAAACACATAAAAATAGAAATAGGGTCATTAATTAAGATGTTTTAAAACGTAGGACACAATATATTTAATTATACAATGTACAATTCAATGTAATTAATTTTACGTACGATCTGACTAGCCGTATGTACAGTACTAGATCGCACAGTGCGTTTGTGATGACACGACCACCTTGAACCTTATTACAGACCTCAGTAGACCGACCCTCAGCTAGACATACGCAGTGCGCGTCTAAATTTTCCCCGATTTCCTCAGGGACAGATTTTGTTATAACATGTGGGTAGCGCGGGGTAAATTGGTCTCGCCTACCACACATCCCTTTAAATCTCTTCTCACTTTGCAAGGCTTGGTTCATTTTGTCTCACGAATTATTTCTTTGTTTGTGAAGTTCAGGCACGAAACTGCTTTCACTATTTTTTTAATAATTACGGTCGTTTGCAGAAGCATTTTTTGCGCATCGCACACGACCGCGGATGGTGGTCCAATCAGGTGGTTCATTCAGGTGGTTCATTTAGAGTAACCGTAATGATTGAAATTAAAATATTTGGGTGCATTTTACTTATTGACAACGATGAAAGCAAGAAGTATATTTAGCCGTATATTTCAAAGATTACATACAACGCGAAGTACCTACTAAAGGAATGTTTCTCCTCCTACAACAGTTTTATAGAAAATTCGATAACAGCACAAATCTTTGGATATTAAGTGGACTACAGACAGGTCACGAATGTACATTAGTTGCTGGTGTCATTCATCCGTTCATTATGGCAGAGTAAAAAACTAGTTATAAGCAACGATAATAATACGTAATATCACGTTTTTTAATGATCGCAAAGGTAGGCAGAGGAGTGTAGTACGCTCCCATGTTACACCAATTATGTTTACGTCCCACTATGGAGTAGGAAGAATAACACTATTGCTACGGACTGGGCGCAATTCCGAACTTCGAGCCATTACTAGTATCTAATTTTAACATAGAAAAATTCACCCGAGCTGGGGAGCGAAGCTAGGACCTCTCGATCGGTAATCGCGCTTCCCAGCATTCGACCAACGAGACAGTCGCCTTTCAGTTGGCCTTAAGAAGATTTATAGAATTTTCTATCTTCAGGTGCTGCGTTCAAGGCTTCTATGGTTACTTTCTAACTCTTCTTAAGTAGCGATAAGAAACAGGTAATCAAATAAAGGTTAAAATACACATTGTGAATCACATAAATAAATATTATTTAAATGTATGTAATTCTTTGGCTATACTTTTCCCTTAGCCAAGAAAGATGATGAATGATGACAGATGAAGATGGAGGTAGTATTAGAAGGTCGGGCAAAGTTCCGAACGGCGCGGCAGTTAGTCTATATCAGCGTTTAACCCCTGAGGAAAAACAACACTAAACCTGATATACATACAAGATACATGAGTTGTATGAATGTAAAAGGGTAGGACATGCGGCAGCACTCCCAGTGGAGAGAGTGATGAATTAATGTGGTTTATTGTTTATTATTCTAGGTCTAGATGGTGGCCATGCCGTTCCCTTAGCTTTGAGCGGTTAACAGACACACTACATGAATATTTATCAAATACAATGATACCAATTGAAGCCAGTCAAACATACGTTACTTTCCTTCGCAATATTGCATAATCTCTTTGTGTCACCTTAAAAGATCGCGTGTACTTTGTGTACTTAATTTTTTCTGCCAACAATTTTGAAAATTGAAAAGAAAAAACCCATCGTTATTCCTCCATCTTAATTTCAAACATTCATTTGACCCTACGAGAATACTTGTGGTAATACATTAAGGTTAATAAGTAAACATAGAATATTTCAAGTCTTTAGTCTCAATTTAAGGCAAACAATAGCTTTCAAGCACATAGTTCAGTTAATGTAAACTGCTAGTTCCATTATTACAGTACTTGTACACAAAAGTGTTGCAGGAACGCTTAATTTGCCGCACGCTCCCTACCCTCATTTTCGACTAATAAAATTTTATAGGCCGAATTCGTTCGCGCTACGAAATATACGTTGTTCGTGGGTAAGCATAAATATGAATGAGTAGCGTCGACGTGAACTTATCGAAATATCAACGCGAATGAAACTTCATAGCGTTTTAGTACATATTGCAGACGGTTACGAATTCGGATGGCTATGAAGGAAAAGATAAGTATCTGTTTTGCTGATATGACCAAGACGCACCACGGGGAGTGCTAGTGTGGGAATGTGAAACGTCGTTATACTTCTTAGGCATAATGGTGATAAACATGTTTAATTACGATGACCATACGTTAATCACATGTTAACGACCAGTATGTAGGCTACTTGTTCACAAGGTATTTTCTTCATAATAATCACAGGATGGACATTGCAATAAAAGTAAATATGTGTATTAACCCTTCTCTTTAAGAAAAGTTACCCCTGTCCAATAATGGAACAGTTAAAGGGTTTATGGTGTTAAAAATAACGGATACTGTTTTTAGGAGATAGCGATGTTCGCAACGCGCTTTCGCCAGCGCAGAGCGAAACGCTTGCCCTAAGCGTTTCCGTTCGTATGAAAATTTGTTATTCGCGTTTCTCTAAGATGTGTTTATCCGAAATATACGATAGAAAGGGTTAACCGTGTATCTCGTAGGTATTGTTTATACTCTACATACTGTAATAAAGATATTTTCTTCTTACCAAGGGGAAAATATAACAACGCCTGTACTTTATTTTTCCTTCGTAAGCCGTAAGTAAGTAATGCTGTTTTGTTTCGTGAGCGGCACATAATAGTGTTGTCGCAGTTTGAAGGTGTAACGCAGAGGTATTCCTCATGTGTACAAATCCGGGGCGTGTACATGGTTATTGTCTATGCAATTTTTTAACATTGTTTTTTTTTTAATAACCGATAAATAAAGATCTTATTATCTACATACCGTTGCATAAAGGATGTGAAGAGCTGAAGATAGAGCTCAGTTGCTTACTATTGGAGAGGCCTGTTCAGCAGTGGATGATGACGGGCTGAATAAGATAATGAATTGTATAAAAGTACATTTGAATATACAAGGACATAGAATTTAATGCCATGTATCTATTTACTTGTCAGTCGTGTGATCTTAATATTTTCTTATTGAATATATGTACATGACACAAGTAACAAATTGCCATAATATTGTGCCAGAATATAGTGTATTTTGCCATTTCTTATTAAAAAATACTTTGGTATTCACTACACTCGCTTACTACACAAGGGATCTAACATGATAATATAATACTAACATCTAAATAATTTTAATTTTATTACTAATAGTTGCGTCCTATTATTTTGTACAAATTTTAGAAATACAATTATTGAATTTACTCTGTAATAACGAGAGAAGCAATTAATGAAACCATAGAAAGATAGCTGACTGAATCCTGTTTTATTTTCCCTAATTTAATGGCTGTCTATTTTCTAAAGTTTATTTGTCTAGTAAAAGTTCTCCTTTTTTCTGAAGCTGCAGGAAATAAATCATTACAAAAGTGTTGGGAAACTTGTATCCACTTGTAGTAACCGGGTCAGCCGGAACCCGATACACTGCTCTCGAACATAATCCCGCAATATGCCGCCAGCTTATCCGCCACTTCGGAATCCTTGGCTGCGATTTCATATCAATACCTTGCTCGCTTATAAGTTGCACGAAAATACTTTAATATATTGTCACATCAGGTCCCATACAGGGTAGGTAGAAGGTATCGAGTGCCGAATATCTCTATTCTTACAGATCTAAGGTGTTTCTTCTTATATTTATTACTCTTTTCATACATCGTGCAAACATTAGTAAACACTTCATAAAATTGTTCGAGATAGGTGAGTCTTGTTTTTCCTCGGCCTGTACAATATTTACATAACGGTATAATGTGACTAAAACGTTTTTATATCGATTCGTTATATCGATTGTTCCCCTCAAAGCGTCGTTGCCAGTTTGAAAATTGAGCTATTTAAGACAATCCGACCCACAAATAACAGCCTTGTGTGTTTTGTTGCGGCGTTCTCTCGTGCTTTATAGCAGCACCGCACGCGACTGGGCCGTGCTGGAGTTAGTGTAGGCGAAGTGGTTCCGTGTAGCTTGTTGCATATCATGTCGTCTCGTGCGTATGCCGATTGTGTTCATTGATTGTATAAAGATTGGAACAACGAAGATAAAAACTTAAAACAATTAAAGTAAGCGGTAAGAAGTAGTATTTGTGGATACGTTAAAGCATGGATTTGATAGCTCATAAAAGAAGAATATTGGAGGGAATCACCTGCAATACGAAACTTCCAGGTAACGTAAAATAGAACACATTACTGTATCAACAAAAATCTCATATGTTCTTTTGTTCCTGAAACGATACAATCATACTCTATAGCTGCAACTCACGCGAACACTAAGTGCTGGAGTTTGTAAATGCGGTGCCGCGCCGAGTGTGTCCGTGTTGCACGTCACGAGGCTTCGTGTGCCACCGACTGATGCAATGCAGCTAGCGCACCTGAACGTTACAAAATGACATCTGTGATAATTGCAGCACTATTTTAATTTCATGAAGTAATATGTCCTTCAATGATTCATCCGTTAACGGTTGTAGGAATAATGCCGATAGTTGTTGTCGAATCTCATTGTACTCTCAAAATACTCATTACATAAACCGGACAAAGTATTTCCCTCGGTTCCTCGAATGGTAAAACCAAGAGAAATTGTTGAATCCTTTGAAGTTACAAGCAACTAAAGCACTGAATCATTAATCATTCCCGCCTGAGCTTCAAGAGCAGAATCCTTTATACAGAATAAGGAACAAGTAATAAGGCAAGCCCTGCGCAATTCAGGGTAAAGTACGTGTTTCACTGCAGCCACCAACGAGTTGGAACTTATACGCGAAAATGGTAACAATATGAAATTTCATGTTTTTCGATAAAAACTGAATACCATACATATCATACATACCAGAATCCTAAAAATAGTAACGATTATATTGTTGTAGGTTCCTGTTAGTGCTTTAAACTTGAAAGAATCGGTGGAGAAACTTTGAACCAAAAATAAAGCTGAAAAATTCAGTGTAACAAATGAGGTTAGCAAACATGCCGAATCCATTCTGGGAAATTCATAGCCTTTAGCCTGATGAGATTTTAAGCCCTTACATTGTATGAATTAAGGTTGCGACACTCTTATATCAGCCAGTGTTCATTTCGTTCTATAAGCTTCATGAATCGCGTGTCTCCTATCCACCGCGATAAAACAAGTCGCTAGGACCTGCACAATTCCACCCGGTAATGGAAAAGAATAGCGTCCAGGCTTCCCGTGGATAAATCCTGTTTAACATAATATGAAGTTACTAGTACGTGCCGGCTCAAAAGCCTCGACCGCTGAGAACAAATTCGAAACAGCTTAGCTACTTAAAAATATAAAAGTATAGCAAATAGCGCGCCATCTAGAAACTAAAAAATAGAATGGTGTCAATAATGATAACAGTACGTATTACAATGTAGACTAATTAGCTTAAGGCCGAATTGATTGTGGATTATTCAGAGAAAAATGATTTTTAGACTGACAATAATTAGGTCATTGAATTTTTTTTAGCATTATAATATTTAGTTATTCAGTTTCATTCTACCTTGTTGAATATGTATCAAACACATTCAGTTAACTGTTTATTTAGATAGACACTGTTGCACGTTATGATAGCTTCAAAAAATAATCCAATTTCAATTTGTGTTAACGTATCAACTCATATCTCTTATTCAATATCATTATGGTCGCATTGAACATCTCCTCTCACTCCTGCCATATGGTCGCTGGGAGCGAGATTTCGTATTATTAAGACAACGTCAAAATTATAAACAGGGGAGATAATGACGGCCATTATCCCGAGACGCGATATTATCATTTAATACGGCGTAGACCGTGCGCATACGTGGGCTTACGTTAACTTGCGTGTGTCATACGTACTCGTATATAAACGTTTTTACTGTCACCGCTTAGCGCAGCGGGCTCCGCGATACGGTCTCTAATTTCTTTGTGTTTTGTATTATCTTTTATATTACATTTTAGGGCAATTCATCAACCTCTGTTTTTCATCTGTGATTATATTAATTTTTCTCTTCGCATCACCATCGCCATCCGATTAAAGTCATAGTCTGAAATGCTGGCCGATTGCGGATCGGCAAAGTTCACACGTTTTACAGCGCGCGGAGGACTCTAAGGTGTGCATGTTTCCTCATATTATATATATATAATTATTATATTGTCTTCACACCTTTATAATTATTTACAAACGTTCGTATATTAATAAGGCAATATTCAGTATCCTAAATAATAGCATTATTTATATTACCTATATCATTTTAAACTACTCAATTCCTGTTCATTACTGCTAAAATATTAAAAAAAGTAACATCACGCCTGTAATCTCCGAAGAGGTAGGCAGAGGAATGTAATATACTCTTACGTTTCACCAGACACGTTTACGTCCAATGGAATAGGTGGTGAGCCTAATGTCATCCATCGGGCACAAATCCAGACCACTGCTAGAAATTCTAAATTAGAAAAAAAAACTTCTTCAATGTAACATCACGCCTGTAAACCCCGAAGGGGTAGGCAAAGGAGTGTAGTACACCCCCACGTTTCAC
>DWFV01001934.1:0-10434 GCA_018246775.1 Parelbella machaon machaon | reverse complement strand
TAGAAACATTTGTGTTCATATATGTTATTTTGTTTACTGGTGTACAAATAAAGAGTATAAATAAATAAATAATAAATAAGTAGTGGACATGCGAAACTGATGATGATATAGTGTTTATTTAAAAACTGTAATGGCAAAAGCTACTAGAACGGATATAATGCTTGTAGGTCTCTCAGGATTAACATTTTGTTGAACCGAACATTGCCTACTGTGGTTGTGATACGTGCGTGAAGATCAGAAATTCCCGTGTACACTTCTTTTGACTGTTAGGTTTAAAAACTATAATAGATAAGGTGCGTTAAAATTCGTGTAACCAGCAATACACATACGCACAGTAAGATAATAAAAATATTATCTGGTTACACAACAAAACAACTCTTCAGCCTTACTCTGGGATTAGACAGCCGTGTTCGGTGTCCCAAGATATTTTTCTTCTTCGATCTTCTTATTGATATTTTTTATACTTATACTTTTTCCAATTATCCATAAATTGAGATTCCGTGGATATTTTCTTACTTTTTTATTCATACGTTTGGTACAAGACCCATCAACTGTGGTTGTTGCAATCCTACATAACATACAAATATATACATACGTGAACGACGTAGTTAACGGTCTCAAATTTGGTTTGCGCTGGGAAATGTACTCGTAACACCTACAAGATATTACTTTCACAATGATTTTGTTGTAAATCTTTAAATGTGGTATTGTGCATAAAAAAGTTCTCTGAAAATGCTGGCCATTTTCCGTAAGGATCCCGTAAAGGCATTTTACATATGTTTATGCGTGAAACGGCTGAGTCAGTATATTTTTATTTCGAAACAGTTCGCCTAGTTTCGGACTGAAAGTCAGGCGGAGACTCCGTCGTGATCTCATTTCGACCGATGGAAATCATGAATAAGGACCTCGCTCAGATTCGAAACTATTTGGGCTATCCCGAAATAAATACTTGGGAATTTAGTCCCTTTATTCAAAAGGAATCAAGATCAACTTTATAGTCATCTCATCCCTATTTTACGGAAACTTCTATCATTTGATATGCTAATTAAATTCAATTTTATCTATAACAGAATATCTGACAACAGATTCATTTATGAAATTTTATGTGTATCTTTACGTCTTTGTTCCAAGGAATGCCTTCTTAAAATGTTCAAAACCATAGATACTATGAAAGATGTTAAGATAAAATTGCCAAACTATCAACTGTCTAGGCACAGCTTCTTTTTAAACATGTCTTAGTATACCTGTGGTTTGCAGAAACGTTTTAAGAAATCTAAGTCTCCATTTGCTTTGTCCATAAAAAACATTACATAAAAATCACAAAGCCGTGAGGACTCACATCCGATCATATAAATTCAAGGCATCTTGCCAAAGTATTGAATAAATGAACCCATAGTCGAGATATACGCGTTTCACTGAATGCTTTATGTGGAAACTCTCTCTTTATTCACCAATGATCGTAGATTCCAAGATACTGGTGTTTTATGTCGTTTTTATATCACCACGTTTTTCTATTCATGTCCACATATGAAAAGTCTTATTTTGTACCAGCTGCGACCACGACTTTGTCTGCGTTGATGTACTAATTAAGTACAACAACAAGGAATTTTACTATGATCGATTTATTGTGGCATGGTCACGGCTACACGTCCTGGCCACCGCCTAGCAGCAGACATTATATGACATTGATTTTTGTAACTAAACAAAATGACTGCGTAAGGATAAACTAAACTTTTTTAAAATTATAATTAGCTTATTTTGGCCCTAATTTATTAGATTCAAAAACTTAAAGTAAGAATGAATGAATGAGCGAATGAATGAATACTTTATGATCTATGTTAATGGCTGTTTACCAATTCACAAATCTATTCAACAATCCTATTCCCAAGTTACGATGTAGCATCGAGAAAGCCTCTAAAGAATGGGTTCGACATTAATGTACTTTGCAATAGGTGTCGGCGAAACGTAACTCGTGATGTAACCAGGGGAAGAGGCATGCATACACTCAATAGGCAGTAGCTTTACAGTTGTTGGTGGCCTATCCGACTTATTAGTGTTCATCTTATTTAATTGTACATTTAAGATTAAGTTATCTATTTGCACCCTTATCTAATTGTACAACAAAGGTTAAGTTATCGAATTGTAAGTTACCTATTTGTACAATTAAGGTTAAGGTTAATGCTTTGATATGAAATCTTAATTTCAAAACAGATACAATGAGAGTCTTGATAGATGTAGTGGAGACAAAGACTCGCATATCTTGACAATCAGATACCGGTTAATGGGCGAGTCAGAAGGCTCATAAGGCTAGATAAGGGATGAAAGGATTTGGATTGATTGAATTTAAAGTTGCTATTCAAGTTTCTATATACGCAAAGTGGCTGGTAGTGGTTGGATGCGAAGAGCTGAAGAACGAGCTTACGATCGAGCGAGTCCAGCAGTGGACGGGAGTAGGCTGATAATGATGATGATGATGATGATTTAAGCTTCAAAGTTCACCTAGGTCGCGTTCACTGCCGTCCATTAGATTGTTAAAATAAGAAGTTCACTCAATTTAATTTTTTTCTTGTTACATAACAAAAAATTGCTTTAACAACTCAAGGCAGTTGAGGTTTTTTTTTTTTCTGGAAATTCCAACTGCTGCGATAAAGTTAGCGAACTTTTTAACAAAAATAAATAGTTTCCGATTCTTTGTAGCGCTAACGAGTTGCGACCGTACAGTCATACTGCACTTGATTTGCAATTTTTGCCTTTATTCCCTTTAAAAATAGCTGCCAATTCTTCTAGATTAAATCAATAAATACCGAATGTAAATACTTCAGGCGGCTAGTTGTGGCAATAATTAAATTAATTAATCGTATTTAAATTATTTGATGGTTTGGTTATTTTTCGTTGAGATTTGGGTGTGGGGTTACTCGAGACCAGAATGAGAAAAAAGCGAATTCATTGTGTGTAAGCTATCATGTATACTCATGTACTTTATAGAAATATTTATAATATGAGATGAAGCGATAATTAAAAAAGAAATAAAACAGGATAAACGCAATCATTATCAATGTTTAATATACTGCATATATGTACATATGGCTAAACATTATATATCATTTCCACTTTTTTCTTTCGACTCCCACTTTTGTATTTTTTCTAAAACTACGCCAACGTCTAGACTTGATGGATGTACATATATTAACATATTAAACTTTAATTTATACATGAATACATTATCAAAATAACGTAGCCAAATATAAAACTAGTAATGTGAAAGACGACATAATAAAATACTGACCACGTTTTGGCCAGCCCGCAATCCAAGTTAATAAAATAATAAAAATTCCACCTAATTCCAAACGAACCCAAAAACATTTACCCATCGGCTTAACCCTTGATGCACTCAGCCCCGTCAACTCGACCAGATTGCATTAACTATTCTCCCCACGTTCCCTTACCCTCGTTGCTGTATCTTTATTTATAATTCAGGAACTACACAACTTTTACTAACCAACCGTTTTCTTGATGCAGTTATCACAGAAAACTAAAACACTTTTGCTTACAACCTACAGAAATGGTTAAACTGGTGAAACGTGGCCGTGTACTACACTCCTCCACCTACCCCTTCGGTGTTTACAGGCGTGATGATACGTTTCCACAAAAATGTCAAGTAACATTTTTTAAGGAATATAAATACGTGGTGCTTGATGCTCCCTGTCTACCCCGTAAAGGATTTGGCGTGACGATATAACAGTATGTCCTTGTCCTACAATATGTCCTTGAATTACACATGTCAATTTGCCACTCACCTGTATAATATGGAAAGTAAGTACTATCCAGTTCCTGGATGGTCATTAATGCAGTCGTTAACCGGTGACCGTTCCTCCCCGTCGGTTGTCGGTAACCGGAGCGATGTGGCCTGCCCATCGCCACTTCAACTTACTAATTTTGAGAGCTATATCCGTGACCTTCGTTCGTCTATCTAAAGTTATACCTACAATTTGTATACATATTCATATATATCATTCTAATTCAAATTCAAATTCTTTTATTCATTATAAGGTATATACATACCACTCAATGAAGGTCATGTTTATACAATACAACTAGGTGGAGTGACGATATACGCAAAGTGGTTGGCAGTGGATGGATGGATGAATTGTATCGTCCCACGCTGCGACGCTAATGGCGCTGCGTGAAGATTACGGGCCCCGAGGACTTCCTCTCTCTAGCAGTGGTTGGATGCGAAGAGCTGAGATCGAGCTCAGGGGCGTGCCGTTAGAGAAGCCTATGTCTAGCAATGGACGGGAGTAGGCTGATGATGATGATGATGATTGTACTATTATAGAGTTTTACAAATTTGGGAAGTGTGTATTGCCAAAATTATGTGCCATATCGTAGATAAATACATATGTGATCAAACAATATTTTGGACCATTATGAGTATCCATTTAAAATTCAAATGATTGTTCTAGTATTACCAATCTATATTCAGCTAACAGTTATTGGTTCGCATGAATTTCTATAATTATCAATGAATATTGAAATATATATTACGTGGAAATTATGTATCACATTACAATATATTGGAAATGACTGGACAAAACGACTTGCCCTGTTTCAGAACGGTTGGACAGTCAAGTATATTACATATTAAGAATTAATAATAAATAATCAATAAGCACTATGGCGCTCATTGGGGGAGGCCTGTGTCCAGCAGTGGACTCAGACAGGCTGATGACTATGACGACGATCACGAAGAATATATATTGTCTTATTCTATCTGTAGTACGTAATATAAAAGAGTTTAAAAGTATTACATATTTTATTACATACAAAATAACTATTAACATTTTAAATCAAACAAAAATATTACGGATGTAAGCCATCAAACTTAATCTATTTTAGATATAATACTAACAAATGCTCATAGTTATTCTCCATAGAGAATAACTTTAACGCGTAGTCGTGTTCATCATATCAAAAACATTTACATCATACGTTAAAGAATGTTTCAGATCAAAGGCAGAGTTGAAGGAATATTTACTTAACTGCGCTTAACTTTGTTCAATGCACAAACTTTTAATCGATGCGATATAAACGGAGTAAAGTCGACTATACACAACATAAACGTAACATCACACCTGTAATACCCGGAGGAGTAGACAGAGGAGTGTAGTACACTCCCACATTTCACAAGATGATTTACTAACGTTACTGTTCTTATTATAACCTCACGCCAAGTCCCTTCCGGGGTAGGCAGAAAGCATAGAGTGGTAAATATTATATTATATTAGGTATCTTGTGTGATAAATTCTTTATGTACATAAAATATTCATTTCAAAAATCCATTGCAAAAACGGAATGAGACTGAAAAAATACTTGTTTGCAAAATAGAATTGACATTAGGTCTCGTTTATCATTTAAAACAAGTACTACCTTAGATAAGTTATTGATATATTTTTTGCTGCTCTTTTTGACTTACAATGCTTTCTAATAATTGTAACCAAGTGTTTGACTGTGACTGGGTCGTGGAAACATCACCTAAGGCTCGTCTACGAAGGCATCAGAACTGCTGCTTCTCTCCACACATCAAAACACTTTAACACTTATTAGTCCCTCAAGAACTGGAAGGAGATTGGAATCAAATTCCTATAAGTCGCCACGACAACTATGTACGTCAAAAGTTTCAACAATTATTCGGTATGTCTTCAATTTGAGAAATAATAACAAATATATTATTACTGAGTGTCTTTGTATTATTACTGAGCGTCTGCTCTGTAGGACAAATAATGTAGCATTTTTTCATTACTATACCAACCACGTGAACGGTGGTAAGTGGTCACCTTAGTCTTTCAACATTGCTTTATGAGAGACATCACCAAGGTGATATCTCTGGTATAAGCAGCATGACACTGCAAGGGCGTCGATCCTGCGAATCAATAGGGTCTCCACAAGTCTCAATAAGTCTCCATAAGGTGTAGCGGGTGGTGGGCTTTAAGGGCGGGCGATGTATCAACGTCGCTTTCCACTTGCCACTCATGTTTGCGTTGTTTACGTTGTTCGCATTCAAGTGGTTGCCATTTATATGTTGTGTTGTTCTGTTTTTTTTATTATTTTTTTCCTTTTGTTTTTTTTTGTCTTTTTCCTTTTCGTTTTTTATGTTGTTCTTTTTCGTTTTTTTTGTTTTCTTTTTTTTTATTATTCCAATTTTTTGTATACATTAATTAGCAAGCTGGTTGTGTTGTTATGTTAGTTACAGGTAATATAAATTTGTGTTAAACAAAATAAGGGGTATATCATATTATAATATTATCTATATATTTATATATAGATAAATCCCTATTCTGTCTATAATAAGGGTTGAAATGGCGTCTTGTGGAGCTTAATCGACTAAACTCTTATATTTGAAAATAGTGTAAGTTACTGTTATGTTTCCGTTCTTATTAAAATATAATATATAACCATATGACAACTAGTAAATATTGAAATTTAAAACCTTAATCATAATAATAAGTGAATATCAATTTCATTTAATTCCGTCTGTCGTGCAAAAGAATGAAGAATTAATAAATATTTGGAGTAAAGAAAATTCTTTTTTTCATGTAATTAAAACAGAGTTAAAACGTAAATGACTTCACGCCTGTAATCCTCGAATGGATATTCAGAAGAGTCATTACACACCCAACGAACCATAATAATTGTGTAAATAATAAATCATGAGGGTTTGAAAGATTAAAACATCACTGTAACGAATCAGAAAAATATTTAATTTAAGATAATGCACAAGTTAATACGAACCAATCCTAAAATATTTAATAATAATATGATTTATGTTTCTATTCATGAAATCATATAATAATCTCCATTGTCTTACAACTTAAGCTTGTATCGAATCATTACAATTTCGGTTCCAAAATCGAATGATCTAGGTCGATTAGGTAGATTATGATAGTCATTTGGCTAAGAGCTGTGATCACGTGCGTTTTATGTATTATGTATCAGATACTAGGACCATTATTTCAAATTTGCTTACCATTACACTGTCATTGGATTTTGATGGAGCTCCATATAATATCACTATGTCGTTTCATGGAACAGGTTCATTGACTGACCAAATAGGTTAGGTACTCGCTGATGGTGACGTCAGAAGTCTACGCAACCGGTGTGTGTGTGTATGAATGAATTAATTTAGTTATTTATTTATTCCTTTGTTTATCGGTAGAAATTAATGAACGTAGCAAAAGCGCGTTAGGTTTGTGAGGATAAAGATATTTAATACTCGATGTTAAAAACCTACCCCATAAGACATCTGGTGTGAACATAAAATGATAATATAATATGATAGATACCTTGTAGTACTTTACACAGGATTAAGTGCAGGTACTAAATTTCTCTTTCTCTTTCTCTTTCGACACATACTGAACCTGTTTGTTTACACTACAATCCATCATATTTCCATGCATTCATTTATCTCCCGCCTGTCCCAGGTTGGCTGGAAGAAATAGCTCTTAAGTGGTATTATGGCATGTTTGTATTTCGTACAAGTAACTTACCCGAACTCGTGTTTCGAGACTGACACGTGTTTACTGCCGGCCGCAGTTATTTACTGCCGATAAAAGGATCGTATACAAATAAATAACTGTTTTTTGGCGGCATCCCAATTTACTTTCACACACACACACACACACTATCAGCCTGTCATCGTCCACTGCTGGACATAGGCCTCTCCAATCTCCATTGCCACGCCACTGAGCTCGATCTTTTGCTCTACGCATCCAACCACTGCCAGCCACTTTGCGTATATCGTCACTCCACCTAGCTGGAGGGCGTCCGACGCTACGTTTGCCAAGTCGCGGTCTCCACTCCAGAACATGTCTGCTCCAGCGGCTATCGGTTCTGCGACAGATGTGACCAGCTCACTGCCACAAAAAGAAAAGAATTGATATTGATAAATTGCTCATTTGCGAGATCATTGTCAAATGTCCAAAGTAGTAATTTAAAAAAAAACCGTTGTGAAAATATTTAAATCATAGTTATACTACGACAATTAAATTTTTCTAAGACTGTTATACGTAGTCAAAGAATGATTATAATTTGAAACTTTCAATGCCGTTTATTAAAAATTACTGTTTAACATATAAGTTTTCTTGCAAATTAATTCACTAGATGCCCTACTGAATGCATATAGAGTGTGACGTAGTAAAGAACACACTTTAACGTAAATATCAATTCGCTTAAGTCGTATTCGTATCCTTAAATACTCAAATGAATGAATGAATGAATGAATACTCGGCTATTGTGGAACGCGGAACACCGAGCAGGTGGGCGAGATCTTTTCGCTTGCTTTACGAAAAAACGCCACAAAAGTGATTGACTAGACGGGTGAAAATCAACAGTTTTACTGTCCACAGCGGCAGCGATATCCGCTTATGTTTGAGCAGTCGGATATCCGTTTATATACTCGTATATCGCCGGTAATGGTAGCGATTATCGCATATATTTGAACAAGACTGTAAATGGGTATCATCATCATCATCATCAGCCTACTCCCGTTTAGCCCCGAAATAGGCCTCTCCAATTACATGCCACTGAGCTCAATCTTTAGCTCTTCGCATCCAATATCAGAAGGGGAACAAATTGAACCAATGGTTGACATATTGTAAATCAATGGTTTTAATATGGCTTCGATAAGGTAAATCAATTAATCCAAAAACCGCGAGATAAGAACAGTTATTATCATTTGTGTAGTTATTTTATCAGCATTTGTAGGTATTTATAAAATTCCATTTACGTTTCCAAGCGCTACAAAGACTTTTATTACATTATTTGCTTTTTGTCTTTGTTCGCGTGGACTTAGTACATAATGTATAAAATGACATTACAAATAGCTATTTGTCTTTGTGTCGAGTTACAATTGAAACGCCTGAGGACTGAAATGGACACGTTATACGTGGATATATCCTCACCGTTAAACCCCGTTTTTTGAAAAAATCCATACATGAATATAATATATTCATCGTTAATTTGTTACCAAGCATTTGAAAACCTGAAAATGTATGTTCAGCGATAAGTCCTGTGCTAAAAGACAATACATTAATAATATCATAACCAAAAAATATGTAGAAAATCTTCAACATAGCTAAAGTCGGTCGCCTCGAGCGAGGATCGAAAAAATATACCACAACAGAAAAAAAAATATTTTTCAGGACATTTCATGTTTACAACTGAAATGCTTTTGGTGTTCCGTATGCTAATTGATAAAACGGTTTATAAAGTACGGAATCATTTCAAATTTGGTTCCAATAGGTAGTATTATTTATTATATACTATTTTTACATATTCATAAACTATCAATGTGCAACCGCTGATCGCAGTGAAGTCGCGGCGAAATCAGTCATGAGAATGATCTTCAATAGATCCGAAAATATTTTAACTGTCCTAAAAACACACGCAACTTAAGTCAGCACATAATGTAACCATACAATAGACTCACCACCTATTTCATGGGACGTAAACGTAACTGGTGAAACGTGGGAGTGTACTACACTAATCTGCCTAACCCTTTGGGGATTACATGCGTGATTTTACGTTAATGTAACCATGTACTTACTTACTTGAAATTATACAGGGTTCGATGGTGATCGATAAAATTTATCTGTAATAATAGATTTGCATACAAATGTTAAAAAAGAAGTCTACGAAACCGGCGGACGTGTATGAAGAGAGCGATACATGTAGAAGAAGGACGTCAGATCTGTAGGAATTGAGATATTTGGCATTCGGTGCTCTCTGCTTAACATATAAGTGACCTGCCATGATGATATAATAAAAATGTTTAAAATGTTTAAAGTGTGTTAATGTTTAAAAATGTTTGATATAATAAAAATTCGTGTTATTTTAATGACAATAAACAATATCACCCTTAGCCACAACATCGTGGACAAAGCAGTAATAAAATTATCTATTACCCTTAACAGCGAAGACTCGAATTCCGTTATTCACTAAACTTTCGCTTTTTGTTTGTTTTTCTTTCCTTAAAGAGCAAAATAAATTATCATTAAGGGATCTCTTAACGCGATTGCCGACTATGACAGACTTCATTCATTACCGCTGTTGAAAGACGTGAATTATTTTGCCGCGAGCGACCATTGTTTCAAAATATTCGGGTTCCGTTGTAGAGGGACGGGGTATTTTTATATCAAAATCTTGTATACGCTAGTGTTAGGATGATTCCAATACTGATTGACTTGGAATGTTTTCTAATGAAAGATAAAAATAAATATTTTAGATCTATACCTACCATTATTCTGAAGCAATTATTACCATAATAATTGGTTTATTTTAAAGGGCGTGGATGTGTCCATGTGTATGGTAGACGCAACCATCTCAGTCTTCACGAGTGGCAACGCGTCTGTGACCAACCTCGAATAGGACAGATAGGAG
>DWFV01001933.1:0-10434 GCA_018246775.1 Parelbella machaon machaon | reverse complement strand
AGTCGCGCTTGCAACCACTCGACCAACGAGGTGTAACGGATTATTGCTAATACACTTTCAAAAATATCGACTCACCACCAACTTCAAGCAATGAGTATGTCAGTTTTTTATGTAACTTTAAACAATATTACAACCCCGTCAAACATATCCTTATGTCATATAGTCCGCTATGACTACTATCCAACGGGTCATACGCAACTGAGACGTTATGAATAAAGATTGGGTAATAGTGTGTTTAGATTTTGGATTATTTTGTATATTTTATATAACTCTATATAAAACTTACAACTCATTTATACAGAAAATTTAATATGCTTTGTGCCTTAAAGCCTAAGTCTAACAGTATAATTAAACAGACCTGTAATAATGGTATTAAGGATGGATTTAATGCAATATTTTTATTAGCTTACTTTCTTTCTGTGGTAGTGCATCCCTTGGACCCTTCAAATCTGGTTTCGTTCCTAAAAAAAATTAAAACTCAATTATAAACCAGCAGTAAATAATTTGGCAGTACTTTATATTTGCATTGTAGCTCTTTACCATGCAATATTTAATGTTATGTACACATAGGTGTGCATATATATAATCACAAAACAGTGTAGCAGAACAATGTAAGGAAAATTTTATGCCCAACAGCTCTCCATGAAGATTTCAGTGGTGTCTGATGTCTGCTAATACATGATTGGCCAGCTTAGTTAACTGGGGCTAAACCTTATTAATTCTGAGAAGAGACCTATATCTTTATAATACATTATAACAATGTATGAAAAAGTAATGTCTGTTAGTTGTCTAATTATAATTACATTCTACAACATACATATCTTCACTCCAAGTCCCTAACGGGGTAGGCTGATAGCATAGAGTGCCAAATATCCCTATCTTGCATACCTGCCATGCTTCATCCACATTCAATAACAATGAATAACAATCTCAGAATAAACACTCATACCTTGTTTTTTAACACTTTTCATTTTCTTCACTTTATTGTGTGAACGATTTTTGACCTTTGTGGTATCCTTTTTCCCTGTCACTGTTTCTTCTTTAGAAATAGCTTTATGAACATCATTTGCATCAGACTCTCTTTTTACTTCTTGTGTGTACCTCTCAATACACAGATCCACTTTATATTCAGTATTTGATTGAGCTGTGGATTCAATAATCTTATCATCACACTTTTTACTTGGTTCTAATTCAATTTTATTTGATGCAGGTGTAATTTTAGTGTTTGGATTAAGTTTAACTGGATGAGGAATTTCTTCCCAGGGCTGAGCCCCGACAGCTGGTGGTCGGATAACTGATTCTAGATAAGATTTCTTAAGTGTATGTAGACTTGGAATCTCCATTTCAACATCACATGTTTCAAGCTGGGGAGATTTTGGAGTAATCTCAGCATATAAAACTGGTTCATTTCTGATCTCAACTGAGTTCAAATCTGTTACAACATCCATTTCAAAATCTTCAGGTGTTGATTGTGTTACATCCTCTATATTTTTTGATTCCTTTTTAATGGGTTGTAATACAATTACCTTGAGATTATTAAAACCATCCTTATGTTGTAAAACATATATAGGTTCTGAATTATTGTCCAAAACTGGGAGGTTTTCTAAGATTTTGCACTCCTGAGTTTCAACAACCTTTCTTTCTTTATCAATAATTGGGAGATCCTGCTTCTTTAATTCGTGTTCATCAACTAAAACATAAAATATTGTATCAGTACAATTAGAAACTACATTATAACTTACATTATACATAGCCTAAGATTTAAGTCCTGACTCAGCTGTAACATTATTTTCATTACATATAAATCTAGTGTTAGTGTGCTAGGGCATGAATAATTCTAGTTACAGACGTGAAGGTAAAATTTCCAAAACCTTACAGTGATAAGAGGTATAATTATGAAAAGTTTATGTTGTTTTATATACAAAAGTGTGAATATTTACCCCTCACTAACTCTACCGCCAGAATCAACGAATGTAAGTATTTACCCACACCGTCCGATTTCGATCACAAAGAAAAAACATCAAAATGATTGGTTTTTAACAGGGACCTGAAATCACTACTTTCCTGTAGCACTCTTACTTGTAAGGGATAAGTATTTTTCTGAACTTCTTTTATCATTTTTCTGTTGTACATAGGTTTTAGAATGAGGGTTGAGAGCCTAGTCTACCAGTCTGACCAAGAGTGGGGTGACAACTTCACATACATCTAGAACATTTATAAGTGGAAGGATAAGTCTGGTGAATGTTTACAATTTTTAGAAGACAAAGAATTTATTCAACTAACCCAATAAATAATTAGGTACATGTTGTTTATCCACTGCCGTGTGCTGAAAATGTTTCCAGCATATAAATCTGTTTTTATATATGTAATCATGGTCCAAGTCGTTCAGTTCTCCACCAATGGCATCCACCCACTGTTGGAATAACCTTCTATTCATTTGTGGCTGTGGGAAGTGGTATAGGTCTCCTGGGGTACAACAAAAACAATATTAAGAAAACATGTAATGACATGTTGCGAATCAAGAATTCTGTTTTCCTTTATTAACAAGTCTCTTTGTTTCATCTTTATTTATTTCTTTTCACAAAGTAGCTGACAGCAGTTAGATGCGAAGATCTGAAGATCATGCTCAGTGGCGTACTATGGAGAAGATTATGTGGACAGGAGTAGGTGATGATGATGAAGCCTTGAAGATCATCTAGCATATAAAAGTATTTTAATACCTATGACATATAATAAGAGAATTTTAAAGAAATTGAAAAAAATCTTGCTGTCTCACTACCTCAGGTTCTGTATTGTAATAAATAAAATGTATCATTTTTCTTACAAGCATCTTTGATCATCAGAGTAATACAACTCGACTTTATATCTGCCCTGTACATTGTAGGCAACAAAATTATACAAAAACCGTTCACGCAGTCGTATCATAATAGACGTATGTCGCTGGTCGGGTATGGAATTATCTCTTAAATAATCCTGGTAAATTTTGATTAATTATAAAACCGAGTCTTCTTTTGATTATTATATGCGATCAATAGCGTCCGTGCCGAAATACCTTAATCCATCGTTAAAGTAGAATAACTCGTAAAATAAAAAAAGATCTCAAAATTATCAAATTTAAACTTACCATCTTCAAATCCACAGGTTGGAACACAGCACTTTAATTTCATTATAACTCACCAACACATGTCTTTATGTTAAAACAATATAATAATAAAGAGTTTTGAAAATAAAAATATTATCAATAATAATACAAAAGCGTTATGTAGGTATATGTATTTATAATTTACAACTACGATATTGTATATCGATTCAGCACGATTGTTATTCGATTGCTTCTAGTCTTTTACTAATAGTGATAAAGATAAAAAATGATATTGACAGGCGACTAAACTGTAACACAATAGTGATAATATTAGGGAGATGATCGGTTAATATAATTCGATAAATATGGTAGTTAAATATTGTAGTTATTTTACAATCGATTCGGAGCGTATTTGTATTAATTTATATTCAAATAATTATGTATTAATCTCCAGAATACGTTGTTTTGAAGTGACATTTAGATTAGCACTTTAAATTTTTTAAACTACAAAATAACAAAGGAAGGAACATGAAGTACCGTAGGAAATTATAAAAACATAAAAATAGAAATTCGACTAACAAATGTATGATTATAAGCTATGTGTCAAATAGGCAATCAAATTTTTGTTAGTTTATTTATAACCATTACTTTTAGTCAAGGCCCTTGTATTTTGTCAAGAATAATAGTATTTTCGGGGATCTGTATTCCGTTTTAGGTTCAATTTCCGTTACAGCAGTCCAAGTGACGCGTCCATTCCAATTAAATAGGATATTTCTATTCTATTTGTTTTGAATAACGTGCAAATTTAAAGTGACAGCTTATGTCGCGATGCGTCGCTTTTACTTTGCCCTAGTGAGAATTGAGCTTAAGATAATAATTTTGATCATCGCTTAAAGACGAAGTGTCACTTCTATTTGTGAAAAACAGAGGTCTTCATAATAAATACAAAATATTTTATAGACTTGACTGTACTGTATTTTGTTCAGTGGTCATCTTAATTAATAATATATGTAAATTGAATTGTAAGGGGTACTTCTTACAATATAACAATACTTAAAGGTACAACGTAGTCTTATATCTCTTTAAGTAACTTCATTTAAATTATGTAATAGTCATGAATTTTTGTGATCGGAATAAAGTGATTATTTAAATTAAGTTTTTGACAAGTCTAATAGTGCGTCGTCTATGTCGTCTATGGTAATCCCAATTTGGCGCACGCGGAAGTGGATGCACAGAATCAATTTCCTTTTCCTATCATTTTTGAAATAATATACTAATCTTAGAACTTCGAAAAGTTAACTTTTTACGCGATACGCTTTTATGTGTAGTTACAAAATATTATTGTGAAGTGTGTGACTTATATGTTAAATATGGAAGTGTCCGACATAAATGAATTGTTGAATGTCCGAGGTATTAAAATGGAAAACGGCGAAAATGGTTTCAATGACGACTCAGAGGATGTGGTCGGTGTGGAACCGGCGGATCCGTTATCAATCATGCCTCAATACGTCACAGAAACAGATCTCGGTAAGCTTCTGTATTAATAAACAGGTCCTATGGAAAATTCGTGTTACATTAGGCTTACATTTGTTTGTACAAATGTAAGCCTAATGTAATAATCAAAGGATTTCCTTATGAATTTCGTAGTTGCTTGTGGGTACATTAATGAAATCTTTGTTTTTGTTACACTTAAGAAGTTCAATTCATGTTAATATAATTTTTATAGTTAATGTAACATATTTCATAGTAATAATATTTACTATGTTTAGGCGGATAATGCTCTGGAACTGTTCTAGTCTCACTAAATAATCGGAAATTTAACAATATTTGTCATGATAAGCTTGTTTATGTTTACCAATTCAATCAAAATAAGATTCTAATTGAAATTTACGAATTACAAATTTATTTTTAAAATAACAAATTTTGTTTTATGATAATGTTGTAGTACTAAATTCGATTAAAAGAAACTATAAAAGTTGTTATGATATATAGGTTTAATTGTTATCATTTAAGGTCTAATGCCACCCGGAACAGAGATTCTCCAGACACCACTAGCAGTTTTCTCCGACACACATGATGACGATGACACTATGCAGAGCACAGATTCTGGAGGTGGTAATTTTTAATATTTCTGACTTTATATTCCCATTTATTCTCCGCTAAAAGGTAGAGTTCATAATGTTGACTATTATTAATAACTGTATTATTATTTATATTATTGAAGTTAGTATTCGGGGCTATGAATGGTTCTAATACATAACTGCTAATATGCTTAGACGAGTTATAGTTTGGTGGCTTTTATTCACCATTTCGAATCTATGTGAATGGGATATTAGATATGGTGTGAAGTAACAACAGTAGTTGGCCTTGAATAACTACATCAGACCTGACTGAAGGCTTTGCAACATATAGATTCTTGTCATATATTATTGTCATTTTAAGGTAAAATGCTAATTCTAAAAATTATGTATGTTATTCTATTACTCCTTTTACCTACTAGTCACACCTACTAGTTATGAATATATATTACATAATAAGTGTATATATATATTCAAAAAATTCAAATATCATTTATTCAAAATTGGTTCATTAGAACACTTTTTGTACGTCAAAGTGAAACTACCACCGCTTCGGAAGATGTTTCGCTATGGAGAAGAAGTGGCGAAAGAAACTCCATAGGTGTGCTTGAGCATCTTTTACTAGGTTAAATCGGGAACATTCTGAACGAGGTTTCTGTTGACTATGGTTTCTTAGGTTCCTAAAATTTGGCCCCAATCATAATAATGGTTTTTGATTGATTGCATCATAGTATTGCGTCAAAATATTATTGAATCAAATAAAAACGAAGAATCAATAAAAAGCTACAGACTCGTCATCTCCGCAAACACTTTCTAATGAATATCGCTTGCGAAAACATACCCTGAGCCAGTTATGTCATAGGTCTTGTCGAAACATCCTGACTTCAGAAAACGTACTGGTAACAATTTTTTACTTAAGATCACACCTGTATTTCCTTAAGGAGTAGGCAGTGGAATGTAGTAGATTGCTACGATTCATCAGTTATACGTTCTTCTATGGAATACGATGTGTGCATATTGCCAGGCACAAATCCAGACTCCGTGCTACCACTGAGAAATTCAAGTAGCAACATCCACTAATACTTTATCCTACCCGGAGATCGAACCCAGGACCTTTTGCTCAGCAGTCGCGTTTGCACTTATAAATCAATAAGACAGTAATAAACTTATTTATTAAAAACAAAAAGGCCATTTATTCGTTTCATCGAGAACTTTGCGAGCATTATGTTTGTGACAGGTTTTAAGTAATGAAAAACACTGCTTGGTCTAGACGGGTGTGTCCAGTTGGCGATATAAACTGGTATCAAGACCCCAAGGCCGGAAACAGCACAGATCGAATTATTTACTACGTACACTGTACATACATACATACTACGTAGCATTCACAAAAACTGACCACATTGACATTTCCAACGTTGCTATTAAAATCGTGTTAGGAAGTTAACATATTTATAATTTTATCATTGCTTAGTCTTTCGGATTTCATCACGCGTTCAAAATTCGATAGGTTTTTTATTCTTAAATTAAAATTGCATTAAAATAACTTTGCAATAAACTTCAATCTCATTAAACTCATAGTCATTATTAATATAGTAATGAACATGGTTTTAATGAACGCTAATTAGTGGTTTCTAGCTTAAAATCATTATTGCAATAATATTAACTAGTAGCTATGGCGAAAGTGATTAATGTAGAAGAGACACATCAGTTCTTTAAGGAGAGATATATGGCATTCAATATTCTCTGCTTACTCCATGAAAGACCTGCCCTGACGACATGATAATAACATTCACTATTACTTAATCTCATTAATTAGACGACACAGCGTCGATCAGGGGGTAAATTAATTTCGTCTGCAAGGGCGTGTGTCGTCGCCTTGGCGCCGGGCGCTACACCTCATACATATGAACACAAATTTGCGAGAGAGCCTTCAAAGTGAATCGAAGTTTCCAGCGACGTAACGGCACTGTGAAATATTCACAAAATTTCCATCGGAGTGAACATTTTCGAGGATAATATTGTTCAAGTAACACATACGACATATATTCAAACATCTTCCATTGAAATAAACAGTTTAGGGGGACAATGTTATTTACATAATACCTATGAGGATATATAAAATGGCATTCGGTTAATTAATGGGGAAATAAATTGAATTTATTGGTTAAATATAATATAATTAAATGTATTAAAACGATACCATAATATTCACGGTGTGTTTTGTGTCATTTAAATGTATTGGTCTGATATTCATTCTAATAATGAAGTCGACGTCCGGGATCCATAACTAGATAATATATTATTATACTCTAATCTCTCGGATAAACACAGATAAATACTATAAATTAAGACGAAGGTCATCAAATCGAACATCATTTAGAAAACCGTTAGTATTGTTTGAGCAATATAATTAAATTGTTTCAAATCCATACTAATATTATAAACGGAAAAGTTAATCGAAAAGAAATATATAAATTGGCAAAGGAAACCGAATATATGTAATTACGAGTATGTCTCTATAGAGATAGTATGAGGTCTAAGAAACGGCATGTTTTTATTTTATTTTAGCCCATTCGGCAGTAGTTACAAATAGTATTCTCTTAAAAGATTCTTTCAGAAAAATTTGAACAGCTATGAAATTATAATTGCAATTTCATTAAAAAAAAAAGACTATCTAATATTTACTTATGCTCAGCGAAGCGGGCAAATTACACGTAGTTATACATACATAGAATCATCAACATTTAATGATGCGTTTCACCGATTGAGAAAAACTCACCAAGACTTCGTAGACACGCCGCTCGCTCGCGGAGTAAGTGGATTAGGTCAAAAATGGCCAAGTTATAACGTACTCAGTACAACTATCTACGATCCGGTACGTCAGCGATACGAACCGCGTGTAACCCAATAGGTGTAATGTGTTACAAGCGAGATACGAACTGTCTCTAGAGGTGTCCCTTGCACCCGCGTGCGTTATGAAATCGCGTCTACCGCTAATAATGTCATGTAACCAATATGATATTGAATGGAACTGCGAAGAATTCTACTAAGTTATAAAGAGCTTTGCTATGTAATAAATTAATAAAATTATTACATCATCAAGCCAGGTCCTTTCCGAGGTAGGCGGAGAGCACCAACTATCAGTATTGTCCATCCTTACAGAACTGACCTTCTACATTCAACCATCTCTTCATAAACTCGCATTTAATCTCTGTTGATAATAGCTTTATCCCAGTATTATCACAATTTTGGTATTGCAATACAGATTTTTTAATATATTCAGCTTGAGAGGCGTGATCAAAATACAACAAAGTTCACATTCGATCATTCTAGAATGTTCGGGACCAATCGAGCGCGATCGAGCATATTTAGTTTCGCACATTTAAAGTTCATATTAGCTTGCAACTTAACGTTGAATAAGTCAATTGGCACCACGACTTATGTAGGAGTTTATATCGCCTTAATGTACACATGTTTTCAGAGACTTGAGGAAAATTCCAGTTGGTTCTTCTGTAATATTCGATAACATTAATCAGTATAAGTAGATTGTTTGACGTCACACTGTCCCCTCGTAGTCGTGCTCGTCCCGAACAACAAACCTTCCACGACGTAGCGTCAGTCAATCGATATGCAAAATCTTTGGCTTCCTTCTACCGCCCTGTTCAATGTGACAAGACGCTGTTTATCTTTACGATCACTTTGTAAGGGCCTTACCGTCGAGCTTGCACCTTCGGCGATTGCCCTTCAGTTTTAACGAGTTATGCTTCCACACAGAGTTTGCATCTTCCAAAATCGGTCGCGTTCTATTTCTAGAAAGCTTACGTTCTACCGTAGGACTTCAGGCCCTGTTTTTATCGAGTTGCAACTGCACTGCTGCAAGTCCGCAATGTATTACACTATCAGTTTTGAACAATCAGGACAAACCCTGAGCAAACCCACGAGTAGCCTTAATTTCTTTTCGAAGTTGACTTCAACCGAAGTAAACCTTGTAATTTTATATGCTGGTCATCAATAGGTCATAGGAAAAGGAAATGTAGCTGAAATGTATTTCCAGGAATGGCCACATGCCCAGCAGTCATTATGAATACAATCCATAATAAAAGTACGCAAGCATAAATTATAGGAGTCTTATGACCAGCAGTGGACTGACGATGACACAGGCTAATGATAACGATGTCATTGATGAGCCGAAGAGTTTGTATGTGTCCACGTTCACTACGAATTTAATATTCATCTTCATACATACAGTTAACCACTCAATCGTTAGACATATATATATCAATAAAATTTATCTCAATTGACTGGAAAATAACTCCTCATAATGTTTACGCTCCTTAACGACAACAAGAGTGTCCACATCGGACTTCTATCCTTCTTATGAGTAGGGTGGCCATTCGAACGAATTTCCCCGAATATTTCTTGTCTGGAAGGCGTCCGGGTTTCATATTCTGTCTAGGTTTTAAATTTCAGCGCGGAATTCTTTGAGCACTGACTGACATGTGTGCTATTCGTTCACATCACTGATAAAAAATCAATATAATGTGATATATTTGCTAATATTATCGTTTTAATAAATTTATTTTTAGTATCAGGACGTTTTACAAACACTGTAAATATTAAAAGTATAAAGCATCTACTTAAACATATGCATTTGTTTTTATTAATGTCGTTGTTTGTTTTGTGATTACGATGTTAGTTTTTGCATCAAATTGAAAGATATTAAGATTATTTTTTGTTTATAAGAAAACTAGATAGACTAGTATTTTTTAATTAATATTTATGTTACCATTAAATCTGGTTAATATTCAGAAGTTACAATAGTACTTTGTTACCAATGCGAACAGAAAGGCATTATGTATGCCATTTAATTTAATTAAGAAATTCTTGTTTTTGTTTGATGAAGTCGTCAAAACTCATTTTGCTTTGTAAATAAATATCTTAAACACGACATAGAACATAAAAAAAACAAATAGATATGTCCAACTTTTACGTAGAAAATTCCAGGATTTTCAATTACATACTTGTCTTAAATAATAGATGGGACAGGTGGCAACCCTACACGTGTGTGAAGAACCTTTTATAAGACTGTATTCAACTGGCCCCTGTGTACATACAAGTTAATGGTATAATCCGGATAGGACACTTTCTTCCGGATGAAATTTCAGCCGGGAAAGTGGAATGACGGGAACATTACAATACACCGCAACGGAGTGAATATGAACTGGAACTCATTCCCTTTATAAATACACACACACACACACACATATATATAGA